>QFDD01000026.1:0-126834 GCA_006871305.1 Vachellia collinsii | reverse complement strand
AAAGTTTGTATAATTTGATTTTTAATTCTATTACGAATGCAACTTTGAGTATACCAAAATTTTAACAATATTATTATTAGTTAGACAGTTTCACTTTTAAATGGTATGTAATTTACATGTATTTTTTTTTTTACATTTTTTAATCACTTTACATTTTTTTTTAATTTTATCACAATATATAAAATAATATATATGTATTAAGTATTTTATATTTTTTCTAATTTTTTCGAAAAGTCACTTTTCCAACATTTATCCAAACGTAAATGCATTCTACCAAAAGTCATTCTGAATCTAATCTATCCAAACATAAATGCATTCTGCCAAAATGCATTCTGGCCAAAACTCCTTTTTCCAAAATACATTTTCTCAAAAGTCATTCCCCAACGGTTTCCCAAACAGGCTTTAGAAAACTTCTCCAAAAAGTATATTAACATTACTTATAAAATTTAGCTCACCTAAAAGTTCAAAAACACTGTCTGTTTCTTTTTTCACTAGATTACTAGGAAATCTAATTATTTTTTAAATAAATGTGAGAATTTTTAATGACAAAAATTCTTTTCTCTGTTGAATTTTACTTTTTAATATCCAGAAGTAGTATATACTAAAAATTAAGGAAGTAGAATTTTCCTAAATTATCAATGAGCTACGTTCCTAGTTGTGAGGAAAGCATTTCTTAATTAGAAAGTCAAGAACTTTTAACAAAAAGTAAAGAAAATTTTATTAATTCTTGAAAAATTTAATTTCTCATCCTTGCTTGATTGCTTCTCCCCAAAGACCCTATATTTACAAATGTAACAAGTCTACACCAAAAATAAAATAAAAAAAATACAATGTCTAATAAATACGGATAATAATAGGAAAACAATAATGATCTTAGAAAGAGACGAAGGGAAATTAGTAGACGTCAACGGAGTTGATCCCTAGGTTGTCTTTATTTAATCAATTATTTTCAAACCTGTTGCATTTAAATTAACGACTTGTCAATGTATAAATTATTTCTTCTGCGTATGGTGATGCGTACCGTATCATATTATATTAACGACTTGTCAATATAAATATATTTGTGTGGGACATGCCTCGTTTGCATATTCCTAATAACAACCTTATGGTTACCATTTGCAGTTTATTCATTTTTCAACATCTCTGACCAAAATTATCTAATCCTTTTGGGTCATTTTCAGTTCATCATTCTTCTGATTGTTTTTTTTTTTTAAATTTCATTCGCAGCTTTGTTTTTCCCCTACAAAATTGGATGAAGCTCAATTTATTTGCGGTAGTTCGTGAATAAAACTACTGTTACATGTATGTATAGCAAAGTAAATTGATCCAACCCATCCGTTGATCTATAGTTAGATACCAATCATATAAACTATCTGTTAATAAACTGTTGAAAAATTCAAAATCTTGCTTGGCATAAAATATCTTACAGGTATATATAAACGCTTAGTTTGTTAGACGTATAAAATTGTATAAAATGACGACCAATAAGTTGATAAGCTGGTCAAGGCAAGATTGGCTTTATTTGTGAATTTTAATTTAATTGAAATCTTATTCAACACGGTTTTGTCAACAGCTTACTTCGGATTATTAAAAAAATTAACCATATTTTCACACTTTTAGTTATTATAGTATTTTGGGCACAAAAATTCCAAATGAATCATGAAATTTTATATGAAGTGATGGAAACCCATGTATTTATTAGTGTTTGATACTTATGTGATAATGCTGACGTCATTTGATTGTCTATATACCTCTTGTGGTTTAGATAATTCATCACAAATTAATCCAATCGCTTCATGAAACCAGATATAAATAGATATAATTCAAAGTCAGACTTTTTTTTTTTGGGACAACAAGTCGCTGAATTGATGGATCTTCATATTGGGACAAATCCGATCTATACGCCTAATTAATTTCCGGCATTTAAAAATTTAATCAAAATAACTATAAGGTTTTCAACCCTCCCCATATTTTTTTTATACATCAAACTCTCCCCATATTTTAATATGCCGGATAAAAAGATAAATATTTTTTTATATAGAGTTGACAAGTAGAATTGTAAATTATTCGTCAATAAATGTTGATATAATTGATTAGAAATTAGTTTATAATATATAAGATACTGAGTTTAAATTAATCATACTGTTCGTAACAATTAAAGCAGCCAGCCCTACCCATCAGCATTTTGGAGAACAAAAATGGTCAACGGTATAATCGCTTTCACAGCAGGAATTTTCTTGATTTGTGTAAATGTTCATTACAGCAATCACAAAATAGTATTCAAATCAATAGCACTGTATCTATGAGAAACTTTTGAAAACTCTAGGAGACGCATTGATATCCAGATTTGAACATGTTAATTTCACAGACAAATAAGCCCTAGCTAATTATAGCCAGCTCCGTTTGGCCAAAAAAAAAAAAATTATAGCCAGCTCCCTAAATAATCTTTCAGAGACTTGAGCCAATGAAGGGGGTGTGTGTGTGTGTCTCGTTCTCTTGAAACAGATTATATGCCATATAGCAAAGAGACGAAGGATGTGGACAATAATATATATATATATATATTACCGAATAACCGAAACGGCTTTTTCAGAAAGATTTTATTATTCATTAAGAGAAGTAGGATCATCGAATGGTTTATAAACAGTTAAAAAAAATTGCAATAGAGCTGAGTTTAATTAACCAGCTAACTTAGAACTTGTCTCCCATTTGTGTGTGTATTAATAATTTAGTGTAATAGTCTGGAAATATAGAAATGATGGAGGAAGCGTGCAAGGCAGCCCCACTAGGGTTAAAATGCTTGACTCAGAGAGAAGACAAAGAAGAAAGATAAGAGAAGCTCCGGTCACCGGAGGTGGCAAAAAAGTTTGACCCAGAAAGGGTTTAGGTTAGGAAAGCATGTGACTTTTTTTGGTAATGTATGAAGGTTCAACGATGGCACTTTAAATTGTGTCCGACCATTGCGGCTTCAACTCCTCTCTCTCTCTATCTATGACAATCTTGTCTCAAACGTTGAAGTTGAATTCTTCTACTTTTAACACACACACACACATTGTTTACGTGTTAAATATTTATATATATATATATTTTCTATAAGCCCTCAACGTGTTTCTTAATTCCAAGTGGTTATTTTATTACTACGAGTGCAATCGGATTGGGTGGCCGTGTGTGTTGACATTTTTGTAGTTTGTGTGCGTGCCGTGTTGGAGCCAGCCAGCCAATCAGCTCCTTCGATTCTCTGTTTGTTTGATTATTTTTCTTCTTATGAGTCAAATACTTCATGCAGATCCTCCCTTAAATACAAGAAGCCATTTCAAGACCCAGAACTGCTATACAACTATTCAAAAAAGAAAAAAGGGCAAAGAGAGAGGCTAGCTGGCCAATTAGCCATAGCTATGGAGTTTTCTCTGCGCAGATCTGGTGGCCAAGAAGGTGAACAAGTCGTTGAAGAGAAGAAGACAAGCGAATCTACTGCTCCTCCTCATCTTAAACAAGATAGTACTGGTGTCGAGGTGAAGATTATTCGTATAAATCACTTATCTTGATCATGTTTTTTCAAAAAGCAAATCGCTTGTGAAGATATATTACTTGATGTTTTGGGGTTTTAGATTCGGTATTGAAAAAGTTTTTCCTCTCTCATTTACTTTTGTTCCGATCGATCTTACATATACATACATATAGCAAAACTAAAAGCCCAAATAATTTAATTGAAAGCTATAAGCCATCTCTTCTTGATCTTAAACTCGCTAGCTTTACCGTTATATATATGAGTGCATACATGTGGTATTTCGATTATAGCTTCTTCAGTTTTATTTCCAAAATCATGTATGCCTTCAAAATGATTTTTGCTAATTGAATGGCCCAGGTCATCGTGTGTGTGTGTGTGTGTGTGTGATGATCAGTGTGGATATGATTAAACAGCGTAAGAAATTGATCAATAATTACGAAGGGATCAGACAAGGAGAGATATGATGGATATAGAAGCCGGGTTTCTCAATTTGAGATTCTATGTTTTGTCTTATTCGCCGCCTCAGGTTTACTTGTCTTTCTATAATCACAGTAATTGTATAAGTTCATGACATGTATATGTATCTGCAACCTTAGGTACTTGATCGAAATAATTAACTACCTGCAGGTTGGAGATTTTAATCATAAAAGGGTCTGGCAATTAATTTTAATTTAGATGTTCGTGTGTTGTAATTATATAAAACCTTAATTTAATTTCTTTCCTTTGGTGTAAGAGTTGACCGATGCATGTGTATTTTGGAGGATAAGGTAATGATATTTAAAATTAAGTGATAATCCACACTGATGCACATGTGAAACCAGAAGATTGTCGGCTGTCTACACACTCGACTTCTATTTTCTTCCTCTTCTTTGTTTTTTATTTTTGTGGGTAGATCATATCATTATCATTTTGCTGTCAGCATTTAGAAGTTGACTAAACCCTAATCATATTGCACATGCATAAGAGGAGAAAGGAAAAGAAGTCTAATTTTGATTATGTATACATAGCAATTATATTCAACTCTCTTGGATCTTAATTTACAGGTGCCACCCATGAATGCAACCGAAAGATCCGTGGTGGACACTGGACCACCTCATGCATGCTCAGCCAAAAAGGAAGAGGTTTGTTTAATAACTAATCTTTCAAGGGAATTGTATATTAATTAGTTACTTACAACATTAAAATGGATTAAAGTTGCTGACTATGTGAATGGGGTAATGGATGATATATAGGTTAATGATGAACTTGAATCTGCAAGAGTTGAAATGGGTGAGGTGAAAGAAGAGAACCAAAGGCTAAAGATGTGTTTGGAGAGAATAATGAAGGAATACCAGGCTCTGCAAATGCAATTCCAAGTTACAGCTCAACAAGAAGCAGCGATTACGACGACGACGACGACCAAATCTTGTGATCAAAGACCAAATATGGATAACAACCAGGAGCCAACCGCTGAGGAATCGGATCTGGTCTCACTCAGTCTAGGAAGAGTTCCTGCTAGTAGTAACGAAAAATCTAAAGTCGGCTCGAAGCCGTCATTACATTTACAGCGTCAGGAAGGAGGAGGAGGAGAAGAATTCAAACAAGACCTGTCTCTTGGACTGGAATGCAAATTTGAGACATCAAAATCTGGAAGCACGACTGAGGCTTTGCCGAATAATAATGGAAGCCCCACCAGCTCCGAATTAGTTCACAAGGAGGAAGAAGCTGGCGAGAGTTCGCCACCAAATAAGGCACTTAAAACTCCCAGAGATTCCAGTACAGACCAAGATGAAGTTTCCCAACAAAATCCTGCTAAGAAGGCTAGAGTCTGTGTTAGAGCAAGATGTGACACTCCAACTGTAAGTAACTGTAAATTTATTGTCCTTACTCCTTAATTAGTTTCTGTGTAGATACCATAATTAGTATATTTATTCACACTCGAGTTAATTATTTGAAACAGCTGAATGATGGGTGCCAATGGAGGAAATATGGACAAAAAATATCCAAGGGAAATCCTTGTCCAAGAGCTTACTATCGTTGCACAGTTGCACCAAATTGTCCAGTAAGAAAGCAGGTAGGTATATATATATAAATATACATATTATATATCTACTCGGGTCTGAGTGTATATATATGTCACCATGTTGAAATTCGATACTTTCCTCTTTGGGACATATAGAAACAATATTGAATTGAATACACTGACACTATGGTCTGTGTGTGATTTTTTGTTCAGGTGCAAAGATGTGCAGAGGACATGTCGGTTCTAATCACTACCTATGAAGGAAACCATAACCATCCTCTCCCTCTCTCTGCTACGGCTATGGCTTCCACCACTTCTGCTGCAGCTTCCATGCTCTTGTCTGGCTCATCTTCAACCTCTAATAATCCCATTGGTTTAGTGCCATCTTCAGCAGCAGCCTCCGCCGTTGGCTCTGATCTCCTCGCCGGAATCAACTTCTACCTCGCAGATGGCTCCAAACAAAAGCAATTCTACGTCTCCAATCCTGCACTGTCTCCTTCACCATCACACCCAACAATTACCCTCGACCTCACTTCCAATCCTTCCTCTTCCAATTTTCTCTCGTCCCATCACTTCAATAGATTCAACTCAAACTACAATAACCCACCCAGATTCCCTTCGTCAACCAGTCTCAGCTTCGGTAATTCCTCATCAGACTCCACTAATGCAATGTCGTGGAGCAATACTGTAGGGTTCCTCGGTTACAATAACTACAATACTCAGCCATATAATAATAACAGCAGGAACATCCTTAGCAGCATCAGCCTCGGAAGACAACTACCGATTCATCAAACCCCTCCTCCTCCTCCTCAAATACATCATCAAAATCCTTCACTGCCAGATACCATAGCTGCAGCAACTAAAGTGATCACAGCTGACCCAACTTTTCAGTCAGTTTTGGCTGCTGCACTTACTTCCATTATCGGCACTACAGGGAATAACAGTGCTAGTGTTGGTGGAAGTAGCACACAACAAGGTGTTGGAGAAATCAACTTGGGTCAGAAAATTAACCTGTGGGGAGATATTATCGCAGCTTCTGCATCTGGTTCAGCTTCCAATAAAGTCAGTGGATGTGGTTCAAGCTTCTTGAGTAAAACGACGCCGGCGGCCGGAACACAAGCAGGAGGAAGTAGTGGTTTGATATTTCTACCTCCATCTTTGCCATTTTCTAGCTCCAAGAACGGCTCTGCGTTATCCCCGGCTGATAATAGAGACAAGTCCAATTCGTGACGGCAATTTTTTTCCTCTTCGTGTTATGATTATATTTTTCCCCTTGTAGGATAAAAGGAGAATTTTGGGCACGTGCGTACACATGAATAATGCTCCCTGTACATTTAGCCTCTTTGGTTTCGTTGATTTACGAAATATATAGATGATGAAGATTTCTGTATGAATGGCAGTACTCGTGGGCTCATTATAGAGGTTTTACCACCATCCATATAGAAATTTTTCTAAATTTCTGTTTAAGAGAAACATGTGTAATGGGTGTTCCCCAGTTTTTTGTTGATTGAAAGTTAGTGTAGTGACATCAAATAAATGTACAGAATGTGTTGTACTTTTTGTACAATTGTCTAGGGAAGAAGTTGATGAGTAAAGTTCATGGAAGATCAAATTAAGGATGCCGTAATTAGGATTAGATAGATTTTGGAAGTTCATTGCAGTTAAATCGATTCTCATCACGGTTGTATATATAGGTGCCATATTTGTGGTCAGGAATTCGTAATATAGGTTATTTTCCTGTCAATCTGATCACGTTACTATATTAGTAATTAGTAATACAGTGAATAATAAGAACACTTTTTACCATCAATATATGCATCGGGACATGTTGAGTTAGATCATGCTTTGAAAAGAATTTTCTCATAAAGTTTGTTGATTAGAATAAAGTAACGCGTGTTTGGATTAAATAGGGGTCCTGGCGGTCCCGTGTAAATCCTCAGGGTTCTATTCACAGTTTATTATCAGCAGGTTATGCCCCGATCAGAATGACGTAACGGCTAACAAGAAGACATCAGTTTTATTTAAGGTGATAAATAGAATAACAGTCCACCTCTTCCACATGGGGATGTAGCTCAAATGGTAGAGCGCCCGCTTTGCATGCGGGAGGTACAGGGTTCGATCCCCTGCATCTCCACCTTTTTGGTTTCCTTGCTTTCGGTTTTATATTATGTTCAGGGTCTGGATGTTCGTGGCCCAATTCCATTGGTCTCTGCACATCTCCTCCACAACGTATTTTGCCCGATCAAATAAGAATTTATTTTAATCATAAGTGAATTAAGACACAGATAATGCAAAATAAAAGTAGCATCAAGCACAATATATGAAAAGCAATGCATGACATGCTTCTAAGTTCTAACCATGTCCTTACTTGCAACCAAGTTATTTTCTCAGCTTTCTCTGTGGATGCATGAAACAGCAGTAGCATCTCCAGGCTCTTTGGACACAGTATCACTGGAATTTTTGCAGGACTAAGAGTCCAAAACAATATACAATTTTGGCATTGACGATACACACACATACTACTGAGGCTTTAGATATACATCCATGAGTCTCATTTTCTCTACATATCAATTTCATTGCAATTTTATTTACTATTCATACCTTTTGCCTTTTCTCCATTCAACATTAACTCTTTTTGTCCTATAAAAAAATAGAAAGTATTGGCAACATTATAATAACCTTATTCTTTAGTTAAACTCGTCTCTTTTTTAAATTATTTTTTTAACTTTTAATGACTTATCTTCTTTAAGTAAGAGTGTCGATAAAATTGATAATTCCTTTTTTTATAACAATGCTGATAATCACTATAGTGTCGGCAATGACTATAAATCATTAATTTAAGCTATATTTCTTTATTTGAACACGGTAAACTTTGATAAGATGTTGCAAATGAGAAGTTTCAAATGGATCAATTCTTCTCATTTGTTTATGTAGTCTCTTAAATTCCCTTACATAATCTTGACATGTGTGCAATGTAAGAGAAAGATTCAAAAATACCTTGCCAGAGGCTTTTTCAAACGTAGTAACCACTTCAAGCACTAATATCCCATCCCATGGTCAGTCCCCAAGTTATCGGCAGTTTAACTTAAATAATGAGTTGGTCAGTTAAATAAAGATTTCACAATTGGTTTGTTTGGCCAAAATCTTAGTGAAAAGAAGATATTGTACCAATATTCTCAGTAGAAAGAACCTTTCTTAAAGCAGCAATGTGACTATCTGCTAAGTCTATTATATGGATATAGTCTCGAACTGTTGATCCATCCTTAGTGGGATAATCATGGCATAAACGTTAAGTTCAGGCAATCTTCCAAGGCTACTTGTTGAATTTGTAGCATGAGATTATTTGGGATGCCTCGAAGATCTTCTCCAAGTTTACCACTGCCCCTACAAGATTGAAATGTCTGAGCAAAATAATTCTCCATCATTCAAATTTCAAGATGTCATTTTCACATAAACCAAACAAGTAGAAGTCTTACACTGAGTAAACCCAATAACTTTGCCTACATATTAATCTCTTTGTAAGTATTTGAAATAGAAGAAGCTCGGTCAAACTAGAAATTTTCAAGTAATGGGATCATGGAGCTAACCTTTTTGCAACTTTTTTTTACCATAACTTGATAGAGATTGATGGTGTTGATCAGAGTAGAATAAAAATATCGGGGAAGATTAGCAACACTTTCACCAACAGGTTTTAAACTCGCAAAGTGAATAACAGGATCATATCTATTTCATTAGCATAAAACTAAAGATACCTTGGTAACCTCAAGTCTCTCAGAAATTGGAGACCCCACCACTTCTCGAACTTGATCCATGGCTTCCATGATTGAATTCTCTAAATTATCGATGGTAGAGACCTTAAATCCATTCTTGAGGAGCTGAACGACGGTGTGAGTGTCGATGAAGCTAGAACCGACTATCACCGGAATGGTTTGATTAAAGCTCACCATTGTTTTGGATATCAGAGATGACGGAAGAGCAAGAACAGAGGAGCAGATTGAAACAAGAGAGAAAGCAAAGGGAATTTAACTAGTAGTTGGAGAAAATCATGGGGAATTAAACGAGAAGATTCTCTCAATATGAATTTGAATTTAATGCTTTGCATTTGACTGATTCTGTTTAATTTAACTCTTTCATGATTTTCTCTATTAGTTACTATAGTTATGGTAGAAAGGATCTTGCAGTTTGGCAAGCTGATTCTAAGGTGTGTGGTGTTCAAAACTTGAGTCGGTAACTGAGTGTTTCTAAATTTATCATAGATTTTGGTTCTTTTGATTTGTTGAATATATATATATTGCTAACGCTGAATAAAATATAACCTCTTGACCTTTGTAATTTTTCCCTCCAATATCTCCAATGGGATAAATTGATGTATATGGTATAATTGCTTGCACCATATAATTAATTATATTTGATAGAGGTACAAGCTCTAAGAACTTTCATGGGCAGATCAAGCAGACGGGAAATGAAAAGAGTGGTTAAAATGACAAACTGATTCTTAGATAACGCATGTTTGACTCTCTTTCATAAGTGTTTATAAAAGCATTTTCATGCAAGTTGAGATAAAACTCCTCTCACACATTTATCTCGGATTATGTACAATCACTTTTCAAAAGCTATTCACAAACATACGAAACTGAAAGGCTAGTTTGGATTACTGTTAGAAAAACATATTTATTTAAACTGAGATAAAACTTATATTATATACTTACCTCGTACACTGTAATTTACATTGAAAAAGTAACTTCCATTATTAATCAAACAATCACAAAACCATGTATTTTATGAAACGTGAAATTATTAAAGTTTTCTTATGGGATATGAAGCGCCACGTAAGTTAGAAGTTTTTCTCATGGATTACATTAGTATAAGCCATCAAATAATTCATCTCGTGGACGCTGTTAGCATACGTTGCAGTTTCAATTCCTCCGTTTCTTTTATTCCATGCCTTGCATCTCAAGTATTTATTTATGCATTTAATTCCCAATTCCTTTAATAGGCTGTTTGGTTCAATTACATGAAGGATAATTATATGTAATCTGATGCATTTCATTTATTACATTGTTTGGTTGGTATAGTAATGTAATCGAATATAATCCTGATTACAACGGATTACGTCAAATCAGGTAATCCCCATTACATAACTTTGGTTATGTAATCTGGATTACAGCTTATATGAATTAATATATAGGTACTTGTATATTTCATAAATCAGTATTTATACATTTATATCATTCATTTTTAGTCTTGATAAAGCTAAAAAATTTATTTTACATTTTTTTATTTTTTATAAATAAAATATAAGTTATATTTCATGATTTATTTGATAACATACTAAACAAATGTTATGTAATCATCATTACATTACATTATATTCTCATCTATTATATTCCATTGCATTCCTATGAACTCCATGAAACAAATAAGTGTCATTGTTTTCAACAAAGTTCATCTCTTCCGGTATTTTAATTTTCATTCTTACTTCAAATTTCAATTACATGTTTATAAATTTTATTGAAGGAAATGCTCTATCAAACTGTGCCCCTTATTCCTGTGCAACGAATCAAACGAAACAAGTGACTTCCTCTCTCTGAGTCTTCCCGTAATGCTCTCTGTCTCACTGAAACTCCGATTTGGATGATCGAACTGTTCTTACTGAACACAGTAAGCTCACCTGCGGCTATCAACTACGATCTTAGCATCTTGAATCTCGGACCTTCTTCTGGGTGAGACTCTTTCTTAAAATTCTCTTCGATGAATCGCCTTTTTTCACCTTCGTGTTTCTTTTGCCTGTTCGAGTTTACATGGTTGTTTTCCTGGGGGTTTTCTATGAGAGATTGACACAGATGATCTGGATCAAAGCCTTATTTTTTTTAACTTTTTGTAGCCGTGTTAAAGGAAAGATTTTTGTGTTTATGAAAGTTTAGGGTTTTTAGCCCGCCATAAGATGAAGCTATAGCATGGGGTTTTTTGGCCAATTATGTTGCAATCTCCGTGTAAAGTTGCACCCGAGGAAAAAGGGGGCATTTTAGCGTATTGAATTTCCGAATGATTGCTTAAAATAAGCATCTGATGTTGCAAAATTTTATTGTTTTTTCCTCTGCCCATCTTTACCTTGTTTGGTCTATGTGGCTGATGCTTGTCCTCTTTCGATTTCCTACGATTACCTCTCAACTGAATTTGATTCCTGGCCATTGCAAATTGTGACGCAATCAAATTACAATTGAATGATATTTGGTGTGCGCCATTTAAATACAGACACAGTGAATTGAAGGTGATATTGAAGCCTGCTTTTTAATGGATTGAAGTATTTATTGCCTTTTTGGCCGTCGGTTTTTTTAGGTAGTGACAATGTCGACCCCTGCTAGAAAGAGGCTGATGAGAGATTTTAAGAGGCTGCAGCAAGATCCACCTGCAGGGATCAGTGGTGCTCCTCAGGACAACAATATAATGCTCTGGAATGCTGTCATATTTGGGTGAGTTGTAACGAAATTGGACCAAGATCCACAATTGTTTTTACCTCTATTATATCACTTTAGCTTTGCTTCTCACTTTCTTGAATATATATATATATATATCAATAAATAATTTCTGCTTTCTTGTCTGTTTTGGATTGCAGTCCCGATGATACTCCATGGGATGGAGGTGAGTTAATCCTTGCATCACATCCCTTATCTGAAAATAGTTGTGAGATCAACAATGGACTTGTAATTTTGGAACTTTGTGGTTTACTTTAATTTATTGATTCTTTTGTGCTGGACGAGCTTTCTCAGCATCTTAGACAGAGTTGGAGTCTTGTTGCTATTAATGTCATAGCTGATAGCTCTCATATTTTCAAAAAGATTTTGAGAAACTTGATGAGTTTCTGCAGTTTTCTCACAAAATTAAGAATTTTTTTTATGGAACAAGTCTGTAGGTTCTGCAATTCAGTTTGATTAAATTCTGTTGATGTCTTTTTTAAATTTTTCTCACGCTTTTAACTTCTGTTATCTGCTCTGCTTAGATGCGAATACTCACAGCTACAGATTTTGAGTTTTTCAGGAACGTTTAAGTTGACGCTTCAATTTACGGAGGATTATCCAAACAAACCACCAACTGTACGATTTGTTTCTCGAATGTTTCATCCGAATAGTAAGTTTAATCTTTAAAATTTTTACCATATCCATATATACCACTTGTAGCTACTAACGCCTTTTTTTTTAAAAAAAAATTTTACATTTTCAGTTTATGCGGATGGAAGTATATGCTTGGATATATTACAAAATCAGTGGAGTCCTATATATGATGTAGCTGCTATACTCACATCTATCCAGGTATCGTCTAGTAATTTATACTTGTATTATTTTTTTGGGTGTTTTCTGGGATCTTTTGCAAAATACGAACATCTATTTTGTTTAGGTTAAATAGAAGTTGGCCATTTTGTTTCAACTAATCACTTCTGGCTAAAGATGCACAGTCGATTTTATTTATTTTACTTGTTCTTTTTTTCCAGAGAGGATGCGGTTTGCCAGGCAGAGAGCCTAGAAACTCCCCTCCGTCTTTTCCCTGAAATTCCCCTTTTCTCTACTGATAGCAATGCCAAATTTCTTTTCCTTGTATTTATCTCGTTACCACTCAATATAAACTATTTAAGAAGAACCTGAAGCCAAGCTCGTGTTGTTCTTCTGCACAGACTGAACCATGACCATTTAAGTATAAAGCCTCGAGTTTATATTTTAGTTAATGCCTTTATGGAAATCCCTCGAGTCTACAGGCTGTACTGTTTCTCTTTGCCCTTAATTGATAAGAAATGTTTTTTAACCTTTGCATTCTACCAATCGGAATTAAATTTTGTCTTAGGCACATGTCAGAGGTCTGTCTAGCTTCTTCCTTTTCATTTAAGTGGTGATTATGTGAGAATGGTGTGTATGGTTGAGTCATATGTATTGCACAAGCCATGGCACCATGCTCAATGTAGAAACCAGAGATCAATAGGCAATGGTTGTGGTTGCAGATTGCCTGAAATGATTGTATATAGTTGAGTTAATATGACCAAGAACTCTGAGTCTTGCCGTGGATGTCCAGAAAACAATTGATCTCACTGCAATTTGCAATGACCTGCTATGATTTTTTTTCTTATTGTGGGTGATTTTAGAAAATATTTTTTGGGGGGGGGGTGTTCAAAGGTTTATAATTTTCTAAACTGTAAAATACTTGAAAATTCGGACACTTTGTTCATGTGTTGAACGATGTATTCTGTTGAACAAGCGTATTTTAAATTGTGATTGCGTGTGCTATGCTGCTAGAAGTAGTCAGCACTGCCATTTTATAATTATTTTATGAAAGGTGATAATAATTTTTTTGGCAGTCATTGCTTTGTGATCCCAACCCAAATTCTCCTGCAAACTCAGAAGCAGCTCGAATGTTTAGTGAGAACAAGCGTGAGTACAACCGAAGAGTGAGAGAAATTGTGGAGCAGAGCTGGACAGCTGACTAAGCCGCTCAATCATGTACACTTGTGGGCATTCTTCTGCCTGTCCGAAGCTATTGATGAATTATTAAGTTATGCTGCGACCATTATGATCATTGTGCAAACTTATCAACTTATTTGCTTTATTCATCACTGTTCTGAATGTTAGGATCATTTCATCTTTAATTGATTCTAGTTCATGCATCATTCATGTCAGTTTATGTAAAATAGATGCTCTGTGTATCAATTTGCATTGAATTGTTGTCAACATGGTTCAATACGAAGTGTTTCAGTTTGCTGAATTGGTTATGATGACAAAAGGTTTGAAGTATTAGCTTCAGTAAAATTCTAGCTTGTAGTTTCGCAAATGTGGTTGTTTTAAGCCTTCACTAAGTTTTTGGCCAGAAATATTAGCACACTTGTTATTTACTTATTTATGATGATATATAGTAGATTTACCTATTCCCAGTACCCTCTGATACAACACACTTCAACTACTTGCCTTACATTTCGTTGTTTATAGTTCCAAATCTTTCTTTTGCGAGTTATTGATAAATCTTTAGAGGCGTGTTTGCATGTGTGCTAAAGCACTGTTTACTACTGAAACTAAAATGAAATGTTTCTTTAGTTTTTAGGCTTACCCAAAAATTTATTTTTTATGGTGATTCGTAATTATTTCCATTATATGGTATCTTGGCCAAGGGTACAAGTCAGCTACTAAAGTACGCCCGTTCAGGTTCCTGAAGTGTGAGCTTAATGAAAGAATGAACTCAATGGAAGGCGATGACTGGTGAAAGGAGAGGGTTGTGAGATTTTGATTAACCATGTAAAATGTAAAAATTAAGTAAAACAACACTTAGGATTCAATGCAGTTTTCATTTGATCAGCATGTGTAGTATATGACAATAAACACAAACGATGTCCAACGGCCAAACACAGTTGAAAAACAGTCTTCTGCCGCCAGACCACAAGAAACAATCTTCACCAGCACTATACATCTAAAAGCAAGCTCCACACGAGAACAAACCGAAATCATTGAAAGGTTCAAGCGCGAGCTTGTTCAAGTCAAACTCTCTTCAGTGAGAGAAGCATCCTACAAGAGAGAAGGAAATTGTATTAGCTTCGTGTATATCTTTCTACTACAATATCCCCAAAAACTAAAGTACTGCATAGTAAGCTTCTCACCACGTTTTCTTTGTCTCCCATATTTGTCACTTCAGGAGGTGAAGGGCTAACAGTAGCTGAGTTTAAAAAACATAAAAGCATGAGACTAGCAGAGCTAAGAATGTTTCACAAACTGTCATACAAGAGATGTTACTGCACACTTACTCTGCTCAACTTCAATTTTCTTTCCTAGCTTCATGACCTTGCCTTTTTCTTTACCAGCTTCTTGATTGCTTCGCTTCTCATATTTTTTCAATGACCTGCGACTACCTGTTTCTAAAGTTGGCCTTGAATTCGAAGAACTCTTGCTGGCATCTACTCTCACCCTGGATCCAGCATTATTCTTCTGTCCAGTCACCTTCTTGGCTGACTCTTTCGCAGGAAGAGAAACTTGAGTAGAATCAATGTTTAAACACTTAGGTTTGAGTTTCCCAGTACCCACGGTAGAAGAAGAACTGTGCACATCTTCATCAGAGGATCGAGTCCCCTCTTCTGGCACATGTGAAATGGTTTCAGATATCTGGGACTCTTGTGTGTTATCTTCAGTATCGGAAATATTATAGCTTTCGAACAACTCTTTCAAGGGTTCTCCAAGACCAAGATCAGCAAGATTATGTCGGCGCACATATGATTTCAGCTCATCTTGCATTTTCTTGAGAGGCTGCAATGGATGTAAGAGAGTAGCAAAGGACAAGGATGGGTAAACTGATAGACAAATTAATCAGGACAGAATACCGAAAGCATTTGTAAAGCCTAAATAACTAATTCAAGTGACAGAGAATGCTTGAGATGTTTAGAAGAAGCGTGAATTGAAGCGAACACAAAAGACTAGATGCTTGCGTGTTCGTGTATAGTGTTTTGATGCATGACATTACCTCACATCCTGCCTCCAACGCTAGTTTGAAGAAGCCAAGTGAAATTGAGTGCTTGCCAGAAGATTCTGAGACCTTGATCTGGGATAACCAATATGATGATTTAGACAGCATGTTGAACTTCATTCGACTCGAAGATCTGAAAATGTCAGAAATGGGTGTTTCACTTCTGCCTTGACCATTAGCAGCCCTCCTTGTTCTGGTCTCCGAGATTGGTGTAATAGTGCTAGACACCTTTGATCCTGGAGTGGCGGCAGCTTTAGCAGGAATAGAGAGCCTCCTTGGTGGTTTCGCAGCGGCAGACTTATCCTTGCCAGAGAGATCAAGAACTCCCACGCTTTTACTTACACTTGAAGCAGCAGGCCTTATCCAAGAAAAAAGAAGAGATACATCAGAGGATGATAAGCAAGGGAAGTGAAACTCCGGAAGGTTGTAACCACACAACACAACATATCCTAATTCTTAAGTAATATTCTTCAATGACGCCAAATTCCCATCTGCAGTAACTCATTCGTGCAATGAAGAGTGGATAATTAATTGGGTTAAACCGACTTGCCATTCCGTGAATTCTGAAGATCGGAGTACAACTAAATAAATCATCACCGTCTTACATTAATGCTAGATTATTTATTTTCCTCCAATCCCCAATATGTAATTCCATAGCTCTTCTGTCCTGGCTGTTTTTTTCTGGCAAAGGAGAACACTAGATTGTTTAACCATCTGAAATGAAATTGGGAACAGAGCCCATGGCTGGGGTTCCGATAAATAATAATCCTTTGAAATAATATCAAGTTAGTTACTGTTGTAATGGGAATTCGGAAATAGATATAATTTTCTGCAACAACTCGACTCATCCTAAAAATGAATATATTTTTCAAAATCATAGAAGAGAAAGCCTGGAAAGAATGAAGGTGCAGGGGCAAAACTAACCTCTTTGAAGCAGAAGAGTTGGACAAATCGGAAGCATCCGGCTTCTGTTCCTTGGCTTTAGACGCCGAACGCAGCGCATACTTTTGAAGCCTGGATCTCCCGGAGTTCCCTGAATCACGACCCAATTAGAGTTAGAATTAGGAATACGCCATGCATAGAAACGCAGGGAAAAAAAAACTGTAACACTGGCAAGAACCATACCAGAAACACCACCGGATTGCTGTTGCGCGACGGGTTCCTCCATTGACGTCACTCGCAGTGTAACACAGAAATTTGGGGATGAAGAGGCTCAACTCCGAAGATTTCCTTCTGTGTGGTGAATTCAAAATTATGATCAGCGGGTTTATAAAGTTGTTTTCTTTCGACCAAGGGTCATCATGAGCGGGAAAACAAGGCTGACGTGGACACTGTCTCTACAACGCTGAGAAATTTCACAGCTAGACTTTTCCCACACGCTCAGTTTCATGTGAGCTCGCTGATGTGGACACTCTCTGATTTCTCTTTTCGATTTTGTAACGCGCCCTACGACGTCGTGGTGGAGAGTGAAGGGCTATATCTCGTGGACAGAATTTGAGGCCCATCTCTAACGTGTGGCCGTTAAAATTGAAAAAGAAGACCAAAAACATAACTGGTGGCAACAAATAAGCACAGTAAAGGAAGGAATAAACGGTCCACTAAGCTCATTATGCCTTGTTGGAAGGTGGCACTGAGGTGGGACCCACGTAGGCTCCTTAATTTTCGAATTTCAAATTTTAACGAGTTGGAGCCGAGCACAGCGGTTGCAACCCCGAATGACACATGGGTATGGACTGTGGGCTTCATTGGGCCACACAGGCCCACATATCCATGAATCCGGCCCTACTCTAAATGCGAATATAGCACTAGAAATTGGGTAAAAGTTACAAAAACTTTATCCTTTTCAATATTATATATGATATATTCAGTAATTCAGTAAATCTAAAAGTTTCAAAAACTTTATCAAACTCAAGGGTTCCACCGCGAATCTGCGTCGTAATATTAATGAGAGTGATTACAGTACCCACCCGGTCCTCGTGACAGTTACCGATAGACATGGGTTGGCTGGTTTACTCTTACACCCCTCCTTGCCTCGGTTTATCTCCAGCGTGGCTTCCCATTCCACCACTTCGTAATAAGTAACTGCTCCTGATCATCACATCTTGTGACTCTGCCGCACAATTCAACGGTTCCGATCTGACACGAAGCGTCATGGCCCGTGAGATGCACCTTAAGATGTGAGGGTGTAAGAGTAATTTCGATTTGCTTCGGAATAAAGAAGCGGGAACACTTGGTTCCGAAGCAACTGATGCGCTGAGACTTCCGACACGTTCCCTTTTTAATCCCAACCACTTTTTGAAGTGGAACCTGGTGTAGTACAAGCTCTCTTTCTGACCGTTCGATCAGCGATTCCATCTCTGATTTCCATCAAGTCATTGGATCAGCGGATAAACCAAGAAGTGTCGCCTTGCCTTTCAGTGAGCTCTAACTACAGGGAAGAACATTTCCAACAAATTATCCAGGCTTTTCTGGGTCAGGCGGTGTTTTTCACTCCTCCATCCTCAGAGTTCACAGAGGAGCAACCAACCGAGCAAGCACAAAATTGATGGAGCTTTAGATCTCTTTATTCCTTTTTCAGCTCTGTTTTTCTTTTATTTTCTTGGTTTTCAAGCTCTCTATGTTTCATGGTACGCTACTTTCACTGCCACTCTCTCCGTTGTCTATTTCAGTGTATAGATTTCTCGGCTTATTCTGGTAATCAAACAACGACTACATAGTGCTCATTTTCTACTCTCATATTTTTACTCTGGTCTCCAGGAATGGTAGATTTGAGGTGAAGAGGTTCAGCATTTACCGGGTAAATGTCAGATCTAGCTCCACACGAGCATGTGTGCTCTAATTTCGGACATTGAGTGATGAAGCAGTGTTAACCTTCTCTTAGTTCTTATATGTGTCAGATCTTGTGGCTTTTAGCGACTTGCTACTTTGGTTTGAGGACATTCTTTAATTTACTTCTCTTTTTCGTCCTTCCGGTCCATTCGAAGTCCTGAACTATGTCGTAGCTGCTTGTATTATCCTTCTGTTGACGTTGCTCTAAACTCTGTACAGTACTTTTGGAGTTATTACTTCTTTCACAATCAATGGCCTCTGAATCACTGGTATTAGTTAAGTACGCGACGGTGCTTGTCTCTTCTTGAATAATTCCGAGCTAATTGTTTAGGTACCCAGTAAAACTTTCGGCGCAAAAGCCATAGTACGATTTTTAGGAGGTTAAGCTTGATTTGCCGACTTGGTTGTCGTACGATATCTTGTCGGTGATATCATTTTCTTCCCGAAATATCTTACTGGTGATTGGTGCAGGGACATCAAGCCAATAACTGATGCATACGGATTAAAAGGATATGTCATTTCTCTTTATATTGTTTCATTAGAGAAAAGCTGCAACGATTAGTATATTTTGTCATCTATATGTTCCTGTATAATTGATTGGTTATTATATCCCTTGACGCAGCTTCATCTTCCTAGCCTTTAGTAGTACATTGACTTGCATTTCTAACCGCTGAGAAATTAGCTTATGGGCGTATGTAGCCTTTGTTGATTTTCAGTAAAGTTACATTATTTTCGCTTTTCTACTGTGTTCATTGAGCAACAATAATTACACTATAAGGAATACCGTCTTAGCGGCAAATGCTGTTCCATTTTACCATAGGGAAGTTTTCTTTTTGGTCAATATCATAGTTATGCATATCTTTGCAGAGTTTGGGTTCACTGTTTTCCGTCTCAGGTCCTGATCTCACCATGGGCAAGTCACCAGGAAAATGGATCAAAACTGTACTATTTGGAAAAAAGTCATCCAGATCAAATATATCCAAAGGAAGAGAGGTAATGATGTTTGTTGAGTTCAGCAATCTTCTTTCAAATGAGTTAATTTGACTATATGGCTGTGCTATTTAGAAATATGGTATCAGATTTAATGACCGAGGGTTATTGTTGCTATGAGAATGCATTAAAGGAATACCGTTTGTTCTGTTCTCACTTCTTGCATCTCCTGAAACATGTCTTTCCTGAGAAACGCTATTGCTTTGTTGATGTTGCCATTGGATGAAATTCTGCGTGTTACTCAGTACTAGCCTAGTTAAGCACATAAGCAATATTCATAAACCAAATATAATTTGCGTGAGCTGCAGCTAGGTCTGATAACTGTTAGTTGCTGTTATGCTTTTGAAATTTAAAGCTTAACTGTTAAATTTTATTTTCTGAAGGGAAATGGATCTTATTTGGTTGTGGTTTTCCTTCTGTAGTGAGATTCCTGACTTATTTTTAAATCAATTCATGCAGAAACTTGTTAACCCGAAAGAAACATTGGTTATTTCCAAGGCACCCGAAACGGGTGTGGCTTTAGAACCAACCCCTTATAATGTTGCAAGAAACGAGGAAGAGTTGGGATTGGAGAATACAGAAGCAGAAAATCTTTCTCCTGTGAATCAGGAAACTGATCTGGTGCCACATGTTCATCAAGATACACCACCTGATCCAGAGAAAATCAGGCAGGAGGAAGCTGCAACAAAGGCACAGGCTGCTTTTAGGGGTTATTTGGTAAGGGTCTGGCTGCTTTGCTTAATAATTTATTGATTCAAACCAAGTGTTTTTCTGCTAGAAAGGAAAAAAGGACAAATAACCCCTAACTTTTTTCTGTAATTTGTGTCATGAAATCTTACATGCCTATGGTGGAAGAAAAAACATCAGATGGTTTGAGTTGATCTGATGCCTTTGGATTACATTCTTGATGTTCAATGTGGTATTTAGAAAGCATGTGACTTTATCGACTTAAATATCACAGAGTGCCCTTGCAGATATTCATCAACTGCACTGTCAATCTTCCCTTTTTTCGGGGATCTCATATTATGCAAGTTCATCTTTGATGTGATAAGATGTCAAAAAAGTTGTCAAATTTGACAATTGCCTTCATCTTATTCTCAATTGATTTTCCGGCGGAGATCCACTTTTCCTGGTTTGCCTGATATGATACCTTCTCCAGGGAAAATCATATATTATTAAGCACGGTATAAATAAAAATTGGAAAAGCGGGATTCTAGGAGGGATTATTTGTCTTCCTTGAACCCTTCTTGTTTGTGTCGAAATATTCTCCAACATACATGAACTTATTTTGGATGTTTCATACTTGTCTCTGAATTAAATAATTATCTCTTTCAGTTTCCTATATGAATAATTTTGAATATATTGAACTTGTTCTTGTGTAGTTCAAATCGTGAGTTTGCAACATTTGATTGCCTCACCTCATGTAATGGAAGCTTCTGTTGTGAAGGCTCGCAGGGCATTCAAGGCCTTAAAAGGGATAATAAGACTGCAAGCACTTATTCGGGGGCACTTAGTTCGAAGACAAGCTGTTGTTACATTATGTTCCATGTATGGGATAGTCAAGTTTCAGGCACTTGTTCGTGGATGGCGGGTTAGAAAGTCTCATGCTGGTTATGAAATCCGTGAGAAGTACAATACTTTGAAGCTTCAGGTAATTTTTCACAAGAACTGAGTTCTCTGTCTATTATCTAAGATATGTATATTTTGCGTACGTGTACCATTATCTAATGCCTTGTGTTATAATTGCTGTTAATGTCAATGATGTTTCCTTCTGGATGCATTGGATTTCAGGATGGAAAGGGTGCCAATCCAGTTGATGTAGCCACAAAATTTGCCAAGTTATCAACAAATACTTACACCCGCAAGGTAATTTGAGTTGTATCTTGCAATTTATGAGATTGTTTTGCGTGGCTTCTCATTCTAAATTATGTATATATTTCATTCATAAATGAACAGTGCTACAGTTGCCAGCACTCTAAGTATTACATGAGTAACAAAGAGTTTATGTGGAATATTGACATTTTCCACACTTCAATTCATCATTGTTCAGTTTGGAAAGATTTGAGATTTCACCTATACTGCTGTATCAATGATCTGAAGTTCAGTTTTACTTATTTCAAATGTCTTTTGATCTATCCTTGGTGGAAATGTCCATGTAAAAACATTTTTCTTGTTTTAGCTTCTTGCATCATCTACTACAATAATGGCCTTGCGCCTGCAATATGTTCCTGGAGATCCTAATTCAGTGTTAAGTTGGCTGGAGCGCTGGTCTGCATCCCACTTTTGGATACCATTTCCACAACCCAAGAAAATTCCAGACTCTAGGTCTCGGAGAAAGCTAGGTAACACTTCAACTGGAGAAGTTCAAATGAGCAAGTCAAGACGCACTAACCATAAGCTTCCAACTGTAAATTCTGACTCAGTCCCAGTACATGCGAATCCTGAATTTGAGAAACCAAAAAGAAACCTGAGGAAAATATCAAACCAAGCTGCAGATCCAGTGCAAGAAAATCCACAAAGTGAGCTCGAAAAGGTTAAGCAGAGCCTGAGAAAGGTCCATAACCCTGTTGTCGACAATGCTGTTCCACCGGAAGTTGAATCTGAGACACCAAAACAGCTCTTGGAAAAGGAAAATATTACCTCAGAACATATTGTTTCAGAGCAAGAGGTTGTTAGCTCCAATGAAGTATCTAACAAAGAATCAACATTGGCTGAGCCGGTGCTCAATATACCTGCTGTGGAAATTACTCCTAAACCTTCAGTTAGCAAGGAGGTTTCTGAAATGTCAGGCAGCCATCAAGTGGAATTGGATCCAAAGCCCTTGGTAGAGGATACAAGTAAAGATAAAAATACTTCTGGTGATGGAGCTTTATATGAGCTGAAAGATCTACCTGAGAGTGGATGCAAAGATGAAAATTCTCCCCTTACAAATGGGGATCTGAATCATAAGGAAGATCAAACAGGCAATGAAAATCAGAGACCCTCCCGGCGAGCCTCAGTTCAAGGGAAACAGGAACGTGCAGAGAATGGTGTGCAGAGTAGTCCAACATTACCAAGCTATATGGCAGCAACTGAATCAGCAAAGGCCAAGTTGAGGGCACAAGGATCACCAAGGTTCGGGCAAGATGGTGGTGAAAGAAACAGCTCTGCACGGCGACATTCTTTGCCATCCTCAACTAACAGCAAAATTAGCTCACATTCACCAAGGACACAGAGACCGGTTCAACCAGGCAGCAAAGGGGGGCACAAAACTGCCACGTCTAGAGATGGGAATGGTATGATATATTTCTTCCTCCATGTAGTGGTTTAAACTGTCATCTTGTCCAACAAGGCAACCATCACATGTGATCATTTCATTAAGAATCGGCATTACCCCTATTTCCAAAAACATAAATATTTAACAAGTTTTAGACATAAATTGTCAGTTTCCTGGTTCACCTTTATACTTTATTGGAACATATACCATTCTTAATTCCTTATCAGGCCAAATATGCTTGAGAAAGTTTCTATAATGTGTGGGTATAAATTATGTGCCCCATTGCAGTTCCACTCCTTTTATTTTGCTGAGGGAACTTGGTAGAGATAAATTGGTTTCCAAAAGGAGTCAGTTATACGCAGGTGCATTTCATTTTTTATTGATTTGATGATTTTGAACAAGCCCGTTCATCTTGCAGGAAGAGTAATTCAAGCCGAGTGGAAGAGGTGATTTGAGAATTGTAATTTCAGGAGCTTAACATCAGGAGGCTGAGACTCATGCAGAGTTGGATTTATTTGTAATGACACTTTGTTGAACCAGTTAGGACTATCGTAGGAAGGGATGTTTGACCGGGTGCTTTCCTCTTGCTGCATTTTGGGCGTTGAGGGTGATTTGTGCATTATAGGTTTTATGTTCTGCATGCTGCAACTATACCTAAATTTGAATTCTTGCTTTTTGCATGATTTCTGCGCTGTCCATATTGTAATTTTCTTCCAAGTTTGTATGGTGATCAACTTGTACCTTTGTTTGAGCCACCGAAGACATTGTTTGTGCATTAAAATAAGTTTGCCGACGGTATTGTAAGATGTTCTTTTTTTCCCCGGTAGGACCGCTAGTGACAAATATTTTCAAGATTTCTTCAAAATTACGTGATTTGACCCGGCGATCCCTTCCCCTGTGGGGCTATTGCGCATCTTGGTGTGTTGGATTTGCTAGCTATTTTTGCGCTAAAATTACCGCTCAATCATAAGATATTCGAAGTAACCTTTGATAATCAATTTTTAAAGATCAATGTCATAAATTATGGAGTAAGAAAATTTACTTCATAAATCAATTTTATCTTAATTTTTTTCATAGCTAATAGCTAATCAAAATACATACTGCTGAGGATTCGCCAACAATATGACAGGCTTAGGTTTATTGATATGGAGAAGATTTATTGCCTATTATTGATATGCGTAAACCTGGGTCGAATATTTGGCCTGATATTAAATCAGTCTGAGAATTGAACCAAAAGCATCTGAGATGGGATGATGGTTCTGGGAATGTGAGGTGGGAGGGAACGAAAGATGGCTCGTTTACTGTTGAATCGGCTTACCGGTTGATCCACCATGAACTGGATTTGATAGACACAACCGGGAGGAAAATCTGGAAACTAGCTGTTCCACAGGGATGCATGACTTTTTCCTGGTTGATGCATCACCATCAGCTATTAACAAATGAAGCTAGGAAGGTAAGAAGGATGACGAATGATGATATTTGTGATAAATGTCCAGGCCACGTGGAAGATTTGTTGCATGTGCTTCGTGATTGCCCAGAAACTAAGAAATATTGGATCCACAATATTCCACCGCAGCTTCAACGCACCTTTTTCAAGTGGGATGTTAATACTTGGACACGAGCAAATCTACAGTTCTCAAATGCTGTGCCGTACACCAAGTGGCCAGAGTTCTTTGTGGTCTCTTGTTGGCTTTTGTGGAAGAGAAGAAACGTAAGAATTTTTTAGCACCGTGAGTGCAATAATGGATCTGTGTTAGCCCAAGTCATGGCGATTCTTGAATCGATCCACCTGACTAGGCATAAGCTTCGAGGCACCAACATACATGCACCGTCTGGATGTGTAAAACATAGTACCTGGGACGCACCGAAGGATGGCTGGCATAAATTAAATGTTGACGGTGTGTATAGCCAGAGAATGTGTTGTGCAGGATCAGGAGGAGTAATTCGAACGGGGGAGGGAGTCAGCAAAGCAGGCTTTATGTACCGCCTTCCGGAAGGGGATGCGCTCTCAGCCGAATTATGGGCATGCTATCTGGGTCTTAAGCTGACTTGGGACCTTGGTTACAGATATCTTATCTTGGAGACAGATTGTGCGGAGGTGGTGCAGCTAATTCAAAGAGATGATATAAATAACCACTGTGAGGAGGATGTTATTCGGGAGATACAAGCTATGTTGAATCAAAACTGGGAGGTGAAGATACAACAGATTACGCGAAGTGCTAACGATGTTGCAGACTTTCTTGCCAAGCGAGCCCTCACTTGTACTACGGGTTTCCACCCTTTTACTAGCAGTTTCCCTGAATTAGATAAGTACCTAGCTAAAGATATTGCTCCTGGTCACCTATCCTATGTAGGCTAGTGATCCCATTTGTATCAAAAAAAAACAAAAGAAGTGCTTCCATAAATATTTGTGTTATTTACTAAAAATGAAAAGTTTTTGTATCACAAATTGCCAGATTTTAAGGCACATTCTTGTGAGTACGAGTTTTATCCTTTAACTTCTTAAACTAGAACAATTTTGATTTTGCTAGTAAAAAAGTTTAAGATATATGGTCAGGATTCTTATTCCATTTTTATTGAATCTAATTAAGAAAAGAAATTTAAAATTGAGATAGCAAATATGTATTTATGAACAAATAAACAAGTCAACTTGGTTGACAATTCCTTTAACGAACTAAAATAAAAGAAGTTTATTTTGAAATTATTTAAAATGAAAAAAAAATTCTAATTAGATCTCTAAAGTGGTATGTTAAATTTCACTTTCCAGACCTAATTAATTATAGTTTCTTATTCTTTTGCCTTCAACTAGCCGTTTTCTTTTTCTTTTTATAAAAAAACAAGGATTAACAAAAATAACTTCCAAGTTTTCGTGTAGAAGTTATCGGATGATCATTTCAAACTTGGAAGTTTTAAAACAGGCCGTTGATAATATTCCCACATCATTTGCCACATCATCTCGCCTTCCCTCCCTCCCTGACTCCAATCTGAGGCCCCGTTATTGGGACAAGCTGAGATCCAAATTCTTAGAATTTTTTTTTATTTCTGATTGGTAATTTGGGCTGTGATTTTTCCACACTCATTGTTTGTTTTCATATTGTTCTGGGTTTGGGTTGATTTTTCCATATTAGTTCATCGTTAAAGGAAGATAATGATATTAGTTACTCAAACATTTAATAATAGGATCCAGAAAAAGTTCGGATACCAAATAAAAGTATCAACAACAGAAAAAGGAAGATAATAATGTGGCAAATTATCCTACAAATTAATTTGACTGTTTGCTTCTGTTGGAATGGGGCGAAATTGCCCCATTTTTTAAATTTCATTATCTAAAATGCCTCCAATAACTTCCTAATGTCTAATACGTTTAGATGAAAACTTTCGAATTATTTTTACCTTCTTATCTTTTTTTTTTTTTCAATTTTCACTTAGTAGATCTTTGAAAGATGCATTGGAATGGGTAATCATACGCTCAAAATGATAAGGTAACCATTCATAATTGAAGTGCTAGAATTTCAAATTTTTTTCCAAAAGAAAGTTCAGGTTTCTGTATACAGTGCAGAGGTAGATGATGACTATATGGGAACAACCTCCTCGGCAGGTGATATTGATATACTACCACCTCCATCTTTGATTTTTAATATAAAAGATAGTTAACTTTTTTTTGAATAGATTAAGAAAGTTAACTAAATAATATATTTATCATATTTCTCCAAATTAATTTATCTCACATATAAATTGATACATAATGTAATGATACATAAGTATCTATTTCAAAAATATATATATTATAATTAAGTAATTCAGCTAACCTTTTTAATCTTTACAAAAAATTTAATTAACTCTACTAAAGTGCATATGTAACATTAGAGTAAAACTTGGCCGGACATAAAGTCGCTCGTGGAGGAGCTTGTACTGTGTAAACAGTGTAATGGGCTTAGCCCCCTCTATTTTTACCAAAAACAAAAATACATAGAAATAAACTCTACTGCAGTTATAAAGCATGACCTACCTCTACCAAACTACTGCCTAAGTTTTGCTTCCTTAAACCCATAGTCTTCATTTCTCCCCTGAGTTCTTCTACATCGCTCCATCCTTCCATGGCTGCGAGAGAATTAGACAGCATTACATAGTCTTCAATACTTTTAGGCCCAGCCTCCTGTAAAAACTTCGCTACACGATTTCGTAGCTCCATCTTACTTTGCCTTTGACATGCTCCAAGCAGCATTCGCCACACCACAGTATCTGGCTTTAATGGCATTGCTTCAGCAAAGTCTAATGTCTCTTTCACTAGCCCCGCCCTGCATAGAAGATCCACAATACTTCCATAATGCTCCATCCATGGCTCTATTTGATAATCATTCATCATTGATTCGAAACACTTCAATCCCTCATCCACTAAACCTGCGTGGCTACAAGCAGATAAGATGCTGAGGAAGATGACACCATCTGGTTTAAAACCTTCTCTTTGCATCTGACAGAATCGGACTAATGCCGGCATGCCATGGCCATGCCTTGCTAACCCATTAATGATTGTGGTCCAAGAGACTAGAGTTTTCTGCACCATCCCATCAAAAATCTGGCATGCCTTCTTCATATTACCACATTTGGCATGCATGTCCATTAAAGCATTTGCAATAGAGTGATTCTCTTTACTAATCATGTTCCTCTCAAGATAGTCTTCAATCTGTAGTCCGAGTTCAAAGCGTCCCAATTTGGAGCACATCGAAATTAACTCAAACACGGTGACCTCATCTGGTCTCATGTTTTCAGATTCCATCTTGATGAACAGATTCAATGCATCATGTGGACAGTTGTTATCAACATAACCCTTGATCATTGATGTCCATGAAACCACATTTCTTGAAGGCATCAATTGAAAGATAAGGAGGGCTTTTGAAATATCCCCACAATTTGAATACATTCCGATCAAAGCATTGTTGAGAAAAATATCAAAATGGCAGAGATTTCTGATCGCATAACCATGGACCACTCTGCCCTCTTTCAACGCTTTCATCGAAGAGCAAGTAGAAAGAACACTTGTTGCGGTCACCTCATTAGGCCGAATATTATTCATGAACATACCATGCAAACCCTGAAGTGCTTTCAAAGGGAAACCCTTTTGAGAATATAAAGCAATGAGGGAGTTCCACATAACCAAATCTCTTTGGGGCATTTCATCGAACACTAGTTCCGCGTGAGAAATTCTATCACACGACGCATACAATTGCATAATGGCAGTTCGGATTATGAGCTCATGCGAGAATCCAAGTTTGAACACTTCAGCGTGCAACTGTTGCCCTTGAATTAAGTTAATATCACACGCTTTGATTGCAAACAGAAGGGTGTAACTATCAACACTCAAGGCTCTTCTTCTTAAGAGGGAATAAACTGAAAACGCTTCTTCAGGTTTATCTGCCTCCAAATAGGCTCTGGCGATTGTGTTCCAAGTGTAAGTATCAAGGCCTTGAATACGATCGGCGATTACACGGGCAATAGAAGTAGTGTCGGGAAGGAGGCTCAAGGTCGAAGAAGCAACAAGTTTGCTTGCTAAAGAGGGCTTTCGAATGAGACCTGAAATGATCAAAAGTGCATGAATTTGATTGAGTTGCCGCTTCCATCTGCATCTTTCCAATAGGAAATATAAGGTTTCGTAAGATGGGAGTTGAGCAATTCGGGCGAGAATGCTTCGACTTGAAATTGATTTTCCCGACATGACATCTATGCATACATAACTTTAACAGTATTGTACCAGAAACTCTATTTATATTTGTGGTGTGTACGCAAGGGGAAGCATGGGATCATGCTTAGATTACCGGTGTATTAAGCCACGAGACAGTGTCTGTATTCCTACAAGTGAAATCAGAATTTTGGCCCCAAAAAATCAGAATAAAATTCTTTTTAACTAAAAAGCTGAATGCCATTAACGATCTCAAGAGCAATGCATAAAGAATATTCAAAATTCGAAAGACCTCAACTATATAGATGTTTGATTTAACTGAAGGAGTTAATCCCTCACAATATGGTAAATTAAATGTTTAAATCCCCAATAAAAAATGTGCCCACATTTATTATCCAATAATATTTTGAACAAAATCATCGCTAATAAAAGGATACTTGTGTTTAAACAAAAGAAATAAACTTAAACTCTTTTATCCCCAACTAGCTCTTCTCTTGATGAAAAGATGGGCAGTGACCAAAAACGCAATGATTCTCTATGATCCTATAAAAGTATTTGGTTAGTCAGCCAGCGAGATATCATTCCTAAGAGTATGGCTCAAGGCAATTATTTCATTTGATAAGAATACATATTATCAAATTTATCAATTAAATAAGAATATGTTACAATTATTTACTTTGCTTCATTAATATAACTTATTTCTCATGAATTTAAAGAAAGCCAAATTGAAAAAACCTTAAAATAAACTACCTAGCTGTTAATTAAAATGCCTTGTATTTTTTTTCCCGATAACAGGAAGTTTAGATAAGATTATGGGCTCACCTAAGACAGAGTCAGCGTCAAAAGAGCTTACAGATCAACTAACATCATTTGGAAATGTAATAACCTTGCCTTACCGTGCCAGAAACTGAATCTGAATTTCGTCGTTGAACAGTGACGAATGGTTCTTGTTACAGCAATGCAGAAACTGAATCCTAGTCCTAATCGATATGATGTGGCATCTTAATGCTCAAGATATCTCCAAGCCCAAATTTTTGTTATCTACAGGTACAAGTAAAACAGTGAAACTCCTCAAAAACTCCCTAACGGGACTATCAGCTAACACAAGCCTGCAAAAAAGGGATGTACTTTGACACAGCCCATTTGAAGAGAAAACACACTCCTTTATTGTTTCACCCTCCTTGGGATCTCAAAGATGGCAATGGAGATCTCACAGTGCTGTCACTTGGCTGACTAGATACAGACTTGCTCTCTGTTAAACAATGAACATTTCCCAAAGGTGAGCTCCCTGCAGAAGAAGGGACCGACCTCCAGCTCTGTCCGGATGATCTGCTGACTGGAAGATGTTCTAATGTCTCCACAACCTCGGACATCTGGGGTCGGATTTTGGCGTCACTAATGCACTGTAATGCAAGGATTGCAGCTGCATAAGCAGCCCTCTGAGGGTACTGGCCTTCTAGCTTGGTGTCCATAATCCTGAATAGCTTTCTCTTATCACCTAAAAATGATGATTTTGCCCATTCTACCAGATTTTGTTCCACTCTAGATTTTGTTTTGTCGATGACACTACGCCCTGATAACAGCTCCAAAAGCACCACCCCGAAGCTATAGACATCGCACCTTGTTGTTAGCCGACCTGCTCAATGTTTTATTTTGGCATCAGATGCAAGGAACAAGCATAGCCTTGCTATGGCATCCTTATAAGGAGTGAGAGTGGATTTTGAAGTTACAGATATTAATATATAAATGATTGACGGATTTAGTATAGGAACAAAGCTAGATCGTACAAACAATTAGGCTCAAACTAGGGACTAAAGAGATAGAAAACATTATCGTCGATAACTCTCCAATTTATGCTTACAAATGAAGACACAGAAATTGACACATGTTCTCAATGTGTATGCATAGATGTGATCTTTGAGTCGGTTGATATGTCATTTCCAATTCAAGCTTTGAAAAAGATATCTCATTGCCACGTTGAAACACAAATATGAGTGATAACCACAAAAGCATCAATTTAGAATTTCTTCTCGTAATCTTGACAAAAGAACCCGAAAGCTTTGTACCAAAAAGCTTGACAACAGAAATCATGCAAAAATCATACCTGTAGCAATATATTCAGGAGCAGCATAGCCCTGAGTACCCATGACCTGAGTTGAAACATGAGAACGATCACCAGTTGGTCCTGCTTTAGCCAACCCAAAGTCTGAGAGTTTTGCATTAAATTCCTGCATTTGTGGACATCCACATGCATTATCAAAAGAAGGTGGCTTTGACGCTAATATCCTTCCTTTTAAGTTATTTTGTTCTTTTCCTTCGTCTTCCTTTTTGACCTAATTCAATTAGTCTACTTGTATTTCCCCCATTATTGGTAGAGGAGGGTTATGACAATCCCTTCATGTTTTGCAAGCATCTTTCACAAATACCAGAATATAAAAGCTTGCTTCTGCTTAGCCAACTTACCGAATCTAATAATACATTTGAAGCCTTAAAATCACGGTAGATAACTTGTGGATCAGACTCATGTAGAAAGGCGAGGCCACGAGCAGCATCAATGGCAACTTTGATCCTTGTTGCCCATGAAAGTGGCTGTGAGGCCCCTGCAAGAACAAGTTCCAGAGATGGTGAGCGCACAATTTTGTGCCAACTTTGGGACCAAATAAAAGGCAATTTCCAAGATAATTGATAGTTTAAAATACAGTTTTAACCAAAGTACAGCCAGGTAAGTGTATTAATCTCTCAAAAATATTCTGCAAGCATATCCACATACTGCGAAATAGATGGTTCTCCAAGCTGCCTTTGGGCATGTACTCATAAACTAGAAGTCGGTTGTCTCCATCTAGGCAGTATCCAATAAGTTTGACAAGATTTGGATGATGAAGTTGGCCAAGATAATTGACTTCAGACTGTAAATGAAGAAATTTGTGATAAGCACTCATTATTTCAAGGAAAAGCAGCTGGATTAAGTGTCAAGACAAGTAGCGTACCAGCCACTCCTTATGCCCTTGAAAACCTTCAGGTTTCAACTTCTTCACGGCCACGACCAATCCATTCCCAGGCTTAGTAGCACTAAGGGACTGCTCATCAATCCACCCCTTGTGGACATAACCAAAGCCCCCTTCTCCTATTAGACTATCAGGACCAAAGTTTCTAGTAGCACTCCTAAGTTCATTAAATGTGAAGGCCTTCAAATTTGGTGATGAAAGTATATCGCCTTCAGATCTTGGGGTACGGAGAGTCTGAGATTTATCTTTGTTGTTGCACTCAACTACTAATTGACTTAAACAGGAATTGATGCTTCTGGCAGGAACTTTTGAAGCATCTGTAAAAGATTTTTCATTTAAATAAAAGAAGAAATTTTGTTGAAAGAGAGAAGCATGATGTAAGGCCAAGGATAAGCAATGATGAGAATAAGAATATGTGGGGAAAATATTCATCTGCATCAGAAGAAGAGACAAACAAAAAGGAATTTCAGTAGCTTGTGCTATCCCAGCTGAAATTGTCTTTTCCATGCCAAATTTCATCATAGAGACAAGCATACGATCGGTTCAACTGACTTTTCTATTTGAGTTCAGTGAACAATGGGTGATTGGTGGAGATAGTATTGATTCCAAAACCCCACTAAATTATATTGCGTATCAATGCATTTGAGAGAGCCATTTCCAAAATAACCAGCTCACAGGATTGGAAAGAGCCGGGTCCGTGTAAAAGTCAATATCAAAATCTCATACTCTCCATGCGAGATTCAAACAACATACATTCATCCACACGATAGCATTTTTTCAATAGTCAGCCACATAGAGAACGAAATGCAAGAAACAGGGCACAAAAATGCAACTTAAAAAAAAAAAAAAAAAAAAAAGAGCCAACAGGAAGAAGGGGCACTCTAATGCAACATAAAAGAAAACCACTAGATCGTAAAAAAATTTATATTACTCAACACGAACTTGAAAGAAGATAGCATTTCCCGTACAAAAATTTAGCTTGAAAGACGAAGGCATTACCTTTATAATGCATGCGATTGTATGAAAAGGAGAATAAGAAAGGAAAAAGTGGGGAAAAGCCTATAAGAGATTGTTGAAACAGGTGTACCATAAGTTTGATGAGAGCTGCGAATATAATCAACCGCGGGACGAGACCCCAAGCAGTTTCCCATGAGACGAAAGAACCCACCAAAAATCCACCGAATAAAAATAAAATCAATCCAGCTTCAATGTATAATAAGTCTTATTCGGTGTTACTCTGAGAAAGTTAATGATTTTCCGCTGGCGTTCCCTGCTTTCTGTCCTTCTCCCCCAATGCTGCGAGAGAAGAACGAGAAGGCAGAGACGGCCAGAATATGGATTTGCGAAAGTATTATTTGTCGGGGACATTTGAAATTTCAGATAAAAGACGCAAAATGGGCAGAGAGAGAAGTTTCGATCGTCTCGGACCCGAGAAACGAGAGGCCAGTGTACAGACATCCTCGATAGTCGATGGAGAGAGGAGGGAGAGAATTAACGCGATTCTCTGAAGGGCGTAAAATGCCATTCTATATTACCATAATTACAGGCATTATCAGTGGTTTAAGACGGCTGATTGGAAGGCATGTGGAGGATAGATTGTGGAATTAAACTAAACAGAACAGTTATTCTCATAACGCTTCTTCCTTCCACGATGTGCATGCATGTTTTCCAATGCAGAGAGGATATGTAATCCTTCTCACTCACCAAACTCCACGCAAATTCTTATTCATGGCTCTAGGTTTATTTATATTAGTGTTGGAACTGCTGCTTCAGAATGATTTATAATTTTTAAAGTGAATATGTAGAATGAATTTTATTTTAATTTACATAATCGTGATTTTTTTATAAACAAGAGACTTCACAATTGAACATAAAAAGTTAATCCTTTTCTTTGATATTATGTATAAACAAAGTTACATTCATGCATTACTTTCATCCTTAGTAGAAGACAGGTTCTATAAAAAAATTTATAATCTTAAATCATTTTATAAAAAAAAGTTGATAGTATAAGATTCTTTGCTGTCGCAGATGCCCTCATTAATTGTATTATTTGTATTATGCAAAGAGATTACGTGAGAGAGAGAAATTAAAAATGGTTAAGATGCATGCATTTTGATTGGAAGCTAGTCTTGAAAAATGTTAACATCTTTTTTTCTTTTTTTTTTTTTGCCAACACAGGGAATGCTCATATCATTGAAAAATGAAACAATCAGGCAATACAGCAACAAAACAAAATTACTTAAAACTAAAATAGTACAGTTGATGAAATTAAAAAAACTTCAACCCGAGTCCAAATCTTGAATCCTTATATCAGCTTTTAAAATCTTCCATAACTGTTGCGGAGGTCGCTAAACTCAATCATATGGGCAAGACCCATCCAATTAAAGTTTTAGCTACCCAATTAGCAGCTCTATACATAAACATGATTTCTAATTAAATCCCTTAAGACATCAATATTCTCAAAGAGAGCCTCACATCTCCCATTAGATAAAGATGTCTTTGAGCTAACATCTTTTGCTATTTCAATACTACAGAGTACATACTATTTTCAATTGCTTTTTTAATCTTTATAAAGTTTTTAAAAGTTCCGTATAACTTGATCAAAAAAAGTACTTTATAGCATCACTATTTGAGTGTCATATTGATATTAACGTCGAGGGTTTCCCTACATGTCACATATTCAAATCAAACATTGAAATATTATACTAAAAGAGTATCTACCTATTTGAATCAACGGTTGAAGCTATTTTTTCAACATGATTTACAGTTTACGAGGTAAACATGTAAGATAAATTTTATATCCACTTGCGTGAACATGCTTCTATAAAACCATCACAAACATGCCCTTATGTGAAAAGAAAATATAGGGGAGACATATGGTAATTATAGTTACACAATTGCATTTTACTACCCCTCTAGTTTTTTATACAATATTCACTTGAGTCATTATTAATTTTTGAAAGGATGTGAACAAATATGGTTTCGGTGGTTGAAGAAAGTAATAAAAGGTGACAGTACTGAGGGTGTTTGTTTCCTTTTTAGGCCAATCCTCCTGGTGAGGTTTGTAGATGTCGCCTGCGGTCACCATCTTCAAATGCAACGGTACCCTTGCTTTTCACTTTCAGCTAAAGGGGGAGTTTTTTTTTTTTTTTTTTTTGTGGATTTGACCAGGTGAAGTTGAAATTTCAATATGGTGTGGAGCCCAATATTAGGTACGTTTGGGTCATATATGGGCCTGGTCGCCTCACTTACTTTATTGTTTTAACCTACTTGAACAAAAAAACCACTCCACCAATAGAGGGAAAAAGATACACAAGTGATGAAACCGACCCCTCACTGGCTTCGTCTTTTTCATCCCTTTTGAAAACAACTTGAGCGATAAGGATGTGATCTGGACTGAGCTCGAAGGGCAATTCTGAGACCTCATATGAATCGTTCAAATGGAGTAATGCCTTAAACAAAAAAAGAAAAGAAAACTCAGATTCAAGATGTTAACAATGTCTTTTCAGAGTCCATTCCAACACAGTAAGGCCTTCAAATACAAGTAACTTGGAGGAGGTAGGGATTAAATTGTACTGAGTCAAACAAAAAAAACCATAAGAATTAAATTGTATCATGCTAAAGTTCAAAAACCTAATTGATAGTTATAAAAAACATCAAAGACCAAAAGTTACGATTTTCTAGAAGGACAAAAAATATAAAAGAATGAGGCCCCGTTTGGTACATTGAAGTGTTTTTGTTTGAAATGAAAGTGGAAATAGAATTGGAATTGGAACTGGAACTGGATCTTAAAACGTTGAAGGGTATAATAGAAAGAAAATCTCACTTCCATAGAAGTGAAACCAGTTTCATGGGGTAAGCTATGGAACCCATTTTGATGGAATTCTCACTTCCATGGAAGTGGCTTCCAGCATACCAAACAATCCATTATGTGGATTCCACTTCCACATCAAATTATCCAACTTCAATTCCAACATACCAAACGGGGCATGAGAATACGGATGTGAGCATCTCACATTCATGAGTAACTCCAAATATTTCTAACCGTTTGTTTTCTAAGCCATGAGATCCCGTTGGTTTTTGTAAGCTCAAAAACAACCTTGCCAAACTCCGTTAGAAGTAACAAAAAAAAAAGGGGTATGCTAATAATGAGCAGGTTTAACGAACATGTTAATAATTCATAGTATAATGAACTAAAATTTAAATTTTTTTAATTACATTTAATATCCAATAATTTCTCAAACCGAGTGGACTTTGGTGAAAAGATGCCTACATTGTGTAGAAGACGAAAAAAGGGTGGGAGACTGAGAAAGGAAGAAACGCGGGGTAATTACAGACTTGTGTCCACTTCACATGCATCCCGTTTTTAAGAAGTCTTTGAAACGCCATTTCCGACAACGACACAACTACATGCTTAACACGTGCATTATGCGGCTTTCTCCTTAAATGTAATCCGATAACCCCTCTTTCTTCCCCCCCGCGCTTGACCAAATTGCCCTTCCTCCATATTTTTGTCAGGCCCCAATGCATGTCATTAAACTCTTAGATGAATATACAAATTTACCCTTTATTTATTATTATATTAACTTCATTTTTGTATTTTAAAACAGGAAGAATATGCAGTTGAAGGTTTTTTTTTTTGAAGTAATAAAGGTAACACAGTAAACTTGGATGGCAGTGAAGAGGAATTGGGTGGCATGAACATTGGCGGAGAAGGCGGCATAATACATTTATTCCAAGAAGCACTCATGGATAACGATGGGCAGCCTAGCACCACACTCCCATTTCATTTTCATTTCAATATTCTTACTTTATTCTATTCCTCCTTTTTTTTTTTTTTTTGCCCAATTTGCTCTCTCTCTTAGTTTCTTCCTTGTTCCAATTTCTTTCCTTTTCCGTTCTTTTGTCTTCTTTTGTATTTCCCCGTCAATCTTAGCTAACTTGCAGCGCACCCTATACGGCTAATATATCTTCCTCTATTATATCCCTCTTTTCATTAAAACAAATTAGGCTGAGTCTGATATGGATGGCTCATCAATGACGTCACGCACCTCAAGACTCGAATATTTGTGATCTTTAAGATGTATTTATAAATCGTCTGTTAATAAAATTATCATATCGCAAACGATATTTAAACTTACAATATTATAAATTATGAGTCAATAATTTTATCAATCAGATCAACATGTGTTGTCTTGTGCATCATATCTCTAGTGAAGCACATTCAACCAAGTAACAATCAGATAGATTTCATGGATGGCGGATACTGATTAATTATCTTCAAATATATATACATATATAATAACCCGAATATTTCAATAATTTAAATATGTTTTTACTTTATACGAGTCACCCAATACCCATTACTAAGTTACAAGATTGATATGGGAGTAAATTTTAATTCCAAGTGTTGAGAACATTAAGAAAAATTGGTGGAAATCAGATTGGCTTCAAGATGATGTTGTGAGAAAGGAACAGAGTACTAATGGACCAGTAATATTTCAAAACTGATGTTGGAAGAAATTTAATTTCACTTTATACAAACCAAAACCATGGATTATTATTATGGGAATTGTAAAATTTATTATTATTATTATGGGAATTATAGAAGAAGAAAATAGAGATGGAGAAGTTGGGGTGGGGGATAAACTACAAAGGGAGAATGCTTGAATGATTAAGTTCAGAGAACCGTGTTGGGTTAAGACTTTAGAGTTGAGAAAGCTGTAATAATCACGTCGATGTGACTGTACATATATCATGCTCCATTTATTACCATTAGAATAGAATAACATTATGTCCTACTTTAGTTGCTTGCCTTTAAGCTTCTTCTTCTTCTTTTTTTCCTTTTCCTTACAGGAATATATTTTATTAATTCGAGGTGCGTCAATGTAAATAAAATATTATTTTAACAGAAAATCAACATGAAAGAGATGTGTTGTGACGATGGAATCTCATATTTTTTACTGCCACGTCTAAAATGGCAAGCGCATCATAATAACACTCCACATCAAATCCCACTAATCCCACTTTGCGTGTCACAAATTGATGCTCCTTTTCTCACTCCCAGTAGCCCATGAGCTCGTCAACAAGCAACAATAATGTTCATTAGATTAAATAATTCATATTAATACGAAATTTGAGTGCAATTTTTATGTCAGTTCACCTTTTTTTTTGTCCAAATTATATATATTTATTATTTTTCTTTAAATTGATTTTCTTGATTTATAAACCGATCTATATAATTCAATTATAGACGTAAGCATTTCAGAATATATTTTATATTACATCCTTTCTTTAATGTAATAGTCAGTTGATTTTTTTTAGATAAAAAAAATTAAATTACTTAATCATAACATATATTAAAAAAAATATTTATGTGTATAGTTATATTATGTCCTGGTTCATAAATTAAGCATATTAGTTTGAAAGAAGGTGATAAATATATCGGTTACTTAATGTTTTTAATCTTCTCAAAGAAAATCAACTGATTCTTATATTAAAGATGAAAATTTTTAATAAGTAATTTATTTAATTTCTCTAAAAATAAAGTCAGCCAACTTTTAGACGAAGTAGATCACTGGGGGGGAGGAGGCAGGGCAGCATAATTGAATGGAGCTCATCCATATAAGATAAAGGTGGAGGCTTTTTATAAAGAGTGGGATTGGGGTGAGAAAAAGGGAGGCGGTGATGACATGAAATGAGGCAGTGATTAAGTTTTGGGGGAAGGGGAGGCATGGAGCCAAAAAAGGAAAAGGGGTTGTGAGAAGAGAGGTGGCCAATGTGAGACATGGAATTGGCACCCAGAGGAAAAGAGAGGCATTTGATTGCTCATAAAGCCCCTCACGCTTTACTTATTATATGCATCATTCTCAGCCTAACCCTCCTCTCCCCAACCGTCCGTTCCTCATCTCTCACCTCCCTTCTCTTTTGCTTCCCTTTATTATACTCATCATACTGTGGGGAGACATGAATGGCAATTGTATCAACTCATCGAAGTTTTAAGTGATTATTTAGCATTGTCCTTCATGACAACGGATTTGTATTTTTAAGTTAATTTATTAAAATGTCAATTGTATCAACACATCTAATTTTCCATTCTTAAATGTCATATCTTATCAAAGGAACTCATGTGAACTTCGTTACATTAGCACCCATCATATTCACATCGTTTTCATGAAAATAGGCTCTTTAAATTTTAGATGTTTGGATTAACTTTTTTTTTTAAATGATTTTACACAATCTGAGATCAGTATATGAGATGAGTTTTATCTCAACTTGTATAAAAGTACTTTTTAAATTGATTCTAGGTGTTTTACAAACACCTTGATCATTGGTAAGGATGATTTTATAATGTGAAAGGTTAAAATAAGAAATATTGAAGAAAACAAGCAAGCATCCCTTGCATTTATAATCCAAAGGAATAATATTTGTACAATAAAACAAATGAAATTCCTAGGTTACAGTTCTCGTCAGCCCCCCTACACTTCCACTCCCTACCATCCCCCCCCCCCAAAAAAAAGAAAAGTTTGTGTGTGTGTGTATTCTATTATTCTTTCCATATGGGGTGGTGTGAACGTGTGACAGGGGGAAAGAGACAGAAGATGCCTTTTTAAAAAAAAAAAAAATCTTAATATACAGTCTATTTTTGCATGACCAATTGATTAGATCTTGCGTGTAATTTAACAGAAATACTTACGTACTCATTAATCTTTAAATGTTTCAATTATTTTTTTTGTATGTATAGATTTTACATCTTATAAATTTTTATTGATTATTTTTCTCTTTTTGTAATCTATTATAATAGATATTTGTACAACCCATAAAAAAAAGATAGCTAAATTATTAGAGATAGTGTAGAGAGTTTTTTTTAATGATTTAAAACGGAGTTTGTGGAGGCAAGATAAATGTGTAATGGTGGAAGCGGCTAGGAAAGGAGGCTAAGGGAGAATGGAAGGAGTGGTGGACGGAGTAAGGTCATGATCAGTTTGTAATGCATACGGAACCATATTCAAAAGATGGCCTAATCAATTAATTTATTCCTTCTCATCCTCATCATCATCCATTTCTCCCTCACATAACCTTCCCCCTTTTTCTCTCTCTCAGCCTCACCCATCAGTCACCATCCTAATTCCCAGCCTCTCTCTATCCTTCTCTCATACGCACAACACTTCTGATTCTTATTCCCAACAAACAAAGGCGCTTCATATTCGAAGAATACATTCATTTCCAACACCAAATCGTTGGTTGGAATGGTAAATAAACTCACTCCATAAAGTGGGAAACTGCACTTGTTAAAAAAAGGCTTCCATCTAAATGCTAATATATTTATGCAATTTAGTGGCCTGATCACCCTCTTGAAAATATAAAGTTATGGATTTGACCTTGATCATAACTTTTTTCAGGAAAAAAAAAAAAAAAACTTTTGCTTGCCTGCATATGATGCCAATTGCCAACGTACCTATCATCTAGAAAAGGTCTTGGGTTTATGGAGAACTGACCAAGCACGAGAGTAGTTTGCTTTCCACTGTGTCTGTGTGGTTGGTTGATTTTCCATTATCCTCGTATTTGTTCCATACTTAGGAGCATATATATATATATATATGCCTCTCTTACTGTTAATGGTCACGCACATATATATATATATGATCCAAGTCACTGCGTGGATGTATCCTCTCCAGCAGTTACCATCATCATCATCATTCTATTTGATTGTGTTCAATTTATTGCCAAATTAACCACCGTGCTCTCGCAAATAGTGAAACCATTATTGGAATTGGATGTGCCTCCCATTGCCTGATCACAATCACAAAAGAATCAAGTTTATTAATTCCCATTCTCGAAACGCATCATTAACCAACGTGCAAATCATAATCATTAGCCAGTGATAATGTATTTTTATGAACTTGCTATAAATGAAAGAACCAATCACTCCAATAATGACCCAATCTTCCACGCTAATTATGCTCTGGGTCTTACGGTGCCCTTACTGTTCATAAATATTAATATCACACACACACACACACGACGTTTTAATATTGGACCTTTAAAGGCTGGATTTGGGCGTGGGATTAGTCATAAATTAAGAAGCTGCGAGATCTTTGTGTGGGAGAGCGCCAAAATTTAGCTATCAACGCGAGGAGGGGGCACGTTTCTCGTGATACCCCTTTAATATTCCATATATTTTACAAATTTTTAAGTTTTTTTTTTACCAGAACATATTTATTAGTTAAATTCGATGATTTATACATTTACACGTTACACTTTCATATTGACATGTTAAGTTGCACGATTTATAGATCAAAAGTATTTTTTTTTTCTCTTGTTAAAAGCCCAGCCTGGTAAAAAGATATAAATAATTAGTTAATTTATTTGATTAATTGATTTCGGACAGCCTGGAGAGAAAAAAATGAGGTGGTAGAAAAAACATTAGAAAAATAAGATTAAACTGTAAGGGAGAGAGAATAGAGAAAAGTTTTGTGAAGGGGCAGACGGAGGAAACAGCTATATGCATGAATGAGCTTGTGACACGTGCAGAGAGAAGCGTTAGCGGTTTCGGTATCGGTATCGGCACCCATGGCCGCAATCGCAAACGGCGAGTGTAGGCCCCACCTTCTTTCTCCTTTCCCTGAAAAATATTCATTTATAAATATTATACTATTCAGTATTCTCAAATATCAATATGCGTTACCCTCTTGCAGGCAATTGCGATTACAACTTGAGGGGAGGGGGTGAGTGAGAGAGAGAGAGAGAGAGAGTCTAGACCCTTGTGAGGCACATCGCTCCCTGGGCTGGGGCGTTGTTTGCAGACAGAATCGAGACTTGCACATAGGCCACTCTCTCTTTTTGTGGAATTTGTAAGCTTGTCTTCTAACTCTCTTCGCCTTTTCTTTTCTCTGTGTGCTTAATTGGTGGTCTTTTCTTGCCCCGCCATCATCACTTCAATCTCTGGAAGGATAAAGGGGACAGGTGCACGGTATTGTCGCCAATGCAAATTATAAGCGATCCCCCCCCCTCCCCCTTTTTAAAATTTTTGGCTAATCTGCTTTAGGCTCAAAACCTGCAACTTTCGGATTCTGTTTTGCATGTTATCATTCTGATCGAGTTTTTGTTTTACTGGATTAATTTTTTAAAAGATTCCCTCTTTTCTCCCGACCCTCCTGTATCGGCCTAACTCCTGAGATCTCATGCGGGGAATTTTGCCGTTTAGGGCTATATATATATCGAATTTTTGTTTCAGTTCTGATTATTGTATGCGCTGGACTGGTATTACCAAGTCGTCGCTCTTCGCCGTTTTTCTAATTCCTATGGTTTGTCTGATCCTCATGTGCGTGCGCTAAATTTTGTGCCGAATCCTTGTTGATTGGATGGTGCAAACATTATATCGATTCTGCATGCTTTTTTTTTAATCCAGATCTAAATCTTAAAACCTATTGGTGAAGTTTGTCCCAAATGTTAGGTTTTCCTCATTTTCTAGTTTAAATTATGTTTGAATGTGTTTTATGAAACGTATAAAACTGATGCATATTCTTTCATGATTGCTTAAAACTGCTATGATTCTCTTCTATGCATTTCTATAGTCTAATGCATTTCTATAGTGATATGTCTGAGTAATATCACTGTGTTCCGCTGGGAAACTGGTGTCTCATTTCTATTTGATGGGGTATGAGCTAAGAAGCAAGGCTTTTCTTATGAGCAGGTCAACAATTTCCAACAGAATGTTGGAGGGTCCAGCCTTTCTTGTTGCAAGGGAGCTACCAAGCTCATGTGAGGAAGAGAGCAGGTGGATTTATAGTACCGTTCATATAATGGAGCTCTCGAACAACAAGCGCAGACTGGAACATGAAGAACAAGTGGTGTTAGGAAAGTCCTGCAAACGTTCAGATGCTCCTGAGGAAGGAGAAACATGGATGAGAGTGCGTGACCTTTCCCTTTCCAATAACCAAATAAATGACCAAAATCATGCAGGTGATCAGTCAGATTCTAGCTCACTTATCCACCAACTTGGGCGGGACATGTCAATTAACTGCCTCCTTCGATGCTCAAGGGCTGATTATGGTTCAATTGCCTCAGTGAATCAGAATTTTCGATCTCTCATTCGAAGTGGAGAACTATATAAGCTCAGGCGGCAGTTTGGTATTATAGAACATTGGGTTTACTTCTCTTGCAATCTCCTTGAATGGGAGGCATTTGATCCCAACAATGGTCGATGGATGCGCTTACCTAGAATGACTTGTAATGAATGCTTTATGTGTTCGGATAAGGAATCACTTGCTGTTGGTACAGAACTCTTGGTGTTTGGAAAGGAAATCATGTCTCCTGTTATTTACAAATACAGCATATTGACAAACTCATGGTCATCTGCTAAAGAAATGAATACTCCTAGATGCTTATTTGGTTCAGCGAGCCTTGGTGAAATAGCTATACTGGCTGGTGGTTGTGACCCACGAGGCAACATCTTAAGTTCAGCCGAGCTTTATAACTCAGAAACTGGAGATTGGGAGACTCTTCCAAACATGAACAGAGCAAGGAAAATGTGCTCTGGTGTATTTATGGATGGGAAATTTTATGTCATTGGAGGCATTGGAGTAGGCAACTCAAGACAGTTGACATCTGGTGAGGAGTTTGATTTGCAGACAAGGAAATGGCGTGAAATACCCAGTATGTTCCCTGGTCGATATGGAGGGGCTGGGATAGCTGAGGCTCCAGCTGCTGCTGAGGCACCTCCTTTAATTGCAGTTGTAAATAATGTATTGTATGCTGCAGATTATGCTCTACAGGAGGTAAGGAGGTATGATAAAGTCAGGAACTTATGGATCACCATTGGAAGGCTACCTGAGCGGGCAGCTTCAATGAATGGTTGGGGATTAGCTTTTCGGGCATGCGGAGATAGGCTAATTGTTATTGGTGGGCCTCGGGATTTAAATGTGAGGGCAATTGAAGTTAATGCTTGGGTCCCTGGGGAAGGCGAACCTCAGTGGAACCTGCTGGCCAGCAGACAATCGGGGAGCTTTGTGTATAATTGTGCTGTGATGGGATGCTGAATATTTTGGGGCTTTGTGAATCCCTTCTGATTGGAATTAACAACAATCTTCAATTTTCAAGGAGATGGATTCTGGCTCATGGGTAATCTCTGCCCTCCTTTTTGGTGAAATTTCTTGTCGTACTTAGAGTCATAGATACAGGTTTAGAAGTTTCACAGGTTGGTCTTTTTTCCCCTTCATTTTTCTAGTTTCTTATGGTCTTTTTCACTTAAATTAGCATGAGGGCTTGTCAAATGTTGGCATCATGTAGGCACAGGCAAATAATGTGAACTGGTACATGTTGTGTTGCAATGACAATTTTTACAAATTTAATTGAAGCATTGCAGAATTGTAATTGGTATCTTATCTCATCTTTTCTTTCACCTTTCCGTTTTTTATATAGATACTTGCTCGTCTTATGCTCACAAACTCTGGTGGCTCTAATCACCGTCTTATGCTTCAGCTCTTCCAGCTGCAGAATGTGCACAAATAAAGAGAAAAGAACGTAGGAATAGGTTGAATAGCCTCTCAGCCTCTTGCATGAAAATATCTTGCCTTTTTTCATATTATTTTCTTCTAAAGGGAATGAGAAATGTGTGGTTTGTTTCAAGTTGAAAGATATAAATGCAATTAGAAAGCTGAACAGATATATTAATGTGACAATCATGAAGAAATTGAATCAGATATACTGTCAATGACAGTGAAGTTTATTTAACCCAAACGTGACTGCAAGTCCCCTTGCTCCTCTAAAAGATTCTTTCACAATTGCTGGGTGAGGTTTGGACATTGTCGAGTGGCGGGCATTTTGTTCTTGTGTGGCGATATTATGTATGAATCTCCTTACTGATATTTGTAGAATAAATAAAGATTGATTTGTAGCCAAATCATCATTCTTTTCTTCTTTTTGAGTTAGCTAGCTTGTGAAATTTGGAAATGATCTTGTGATATTTAGGACGTGCTACCATAATTTCTGGAATTATTTGATTCACCAATTACTTACTTTAATTATGTGTTTCCTAAGCTCAAATCTGATGCAAGGGATTTTATTATTCTTTATATTTTCTGTCAGGCTCTGTACCATCCATGCAATTGATCTTATTTGGTGGGATAAGGTTTGTTGTTGATGTTGAATAATTTAGACAGTAAGCTAGATCTGTCTTGTGAAATTAACAGTTAGGTTGCTGCAACAAATCTGTTAGCATCGACCTGATAAATCATGAATTGATTGTGTCAACTTGAATTTAGCACTAGCTCTCGGCTGCAATCACAAAACTCGAACAATCTTCTAAGAAATTGCCACATTTTAGTCTGACATAAGTTTGAGATACGGTCGGTTTCGTTCAGATGTATGCTGTTTTGTCTGTGACTCAAGCTGTTTCAAACGGCTGCCTATGTAAATTTCTTGGTCTTGTATAATCCTGTCGTAGAAGTTTCAATTCATTCAATCATGTGCAGCAAGAGAGGATGAATCAGGGCATGCAAAAATCCAAAGCTAAATTTAGCACTCATGTCACTGATTCTTGCAGGCTTATATTTCTCCTCTTTGAGATGGAAGTATCTTTTTTTTTCGTTGAGGTGGAAGTATCTTGAGGACTCTGAATGGCAATAACTGGTTTGTAGATATATTGTATCTCTGGTATGAAATGTAGATACTGGGTCTTCGTGGAACGCTTGTTGTGGGGGTTGGGTTCATTTCGGTGGAATTGCTTTCTTGCAATCTATAAATATAATAATTGATAAAGCACGATAACGGCATATATGATATGAAGCAGATTTCATCTAATGATATAAGGTCTATTGTTGATAGTAGGCATGTTTGGATTAGCATTTGAAGTTACCTTTATAATATAATTTATGAGGTAAGTATATGAGAAAAGTTATCTCAATATATATAAATGTGATTTTTGAATGAGACGTTGTTGGCTTAGTTATTGGTTTAATTATGAATGTCTTATTGAGGATGAGAAAGATGATAGGATATGACTTTGGGAGAGCCAGAAAGAAAAGAATGCATTGGGAAGTGGAGAGGGTGTTATGTGTGTTGGTGCAGATGTGGTGGGATGAACAGTTTGGTCGATTATCTGCAAAGATGATAAAGAAAATCTTTGTTGGAGACATCATGACAAGTACAGATTGTACAAGCGCGAAAAGGAGCAGATCATAATATATGGCCCCACCTACATGTGCTCCGTCCCACTTCTCCAACCTCTGCTACTGCTTCCACTGTACTTGACTCTGCAGTTTCCTTCCTTGGAGTCGTTTCACCTTTGCAGTGCAACCGTAGAAGCTATTTTCATGATTTACCGTCTATAGGCCTGTTTCTAAAACAGTCAGAAAAATACGATTACCCAGACTAAAATCTCACATATTGTTGCACATAGCTTTTAACTCCAATGCAAATAGGCACTATGTGGGATGGTTTTTGTATTGATTTTGTACGAAATTGCTTTTATAATACTAATACAAATGGGGCCATATTCATTAGTTAATACAAGCATGCTCTATTTTTTTTAAAAAAATAAAGGGCTTTTTTGTTTTTATTTTTATTTTCTGTTTTCTTGTTCTCAAAATTGTTTTATAAAACTTTTTTTAAAACAATCTTTAAAAAGAAAAATAAAAAAAATCTGCCTGAATGATTTTATAAAAAAAAATATTTAAAAATAAGTATTTTTAGGTTGGGAGGTAAAATTTTAATGATAACTCAAGTTCTTAAATATAAAAAATCTATCAAATAGAGAATAAAGGGATTTCTAATTTTCATAAAAAAACTAAAACTTGTTTTTGTTTTTTAGTTTTTAAAAATAGTTTTCTATTTTTTATTTTTAAAAACGAGTTATTGAAAGCAGTATCTCAAACAAGGTTTTTGTTTTCTTGTTTTTAAAACAAGAAAACAGTTTTTAAAAATAGAAACAAATAGCCCATGATGTTTTAGAGGGTGGTCTCAATTTATTTTATCATTCGAAAGTAGTTTATAATTGTAATCCAAAAGATGAGCGGTAATGCCTCCAATTGAAACATAATTTTAAAGGGATCAATTAAAGCAACTAACTTATCGGCCAATATAAATTAGAGCGTATGATGCAGGAAGTTATAACGATGGTAGGCTTCTGCCGTGAGATCATGAAAAGAGAATATAACAGAATGAAGAAGGCAGAGGGAGATAAATTTTAAACCGAGAGAGTTTATATTGTCTAGAGGTGTTCACATCAGATATATTTGGAATAACAATGGAAGTTACTTTTTTGACATGATTTATGGTTTACAAAATAAATCTATGAAATGAGTTTTATCTCGAATTATATTAACATAATTTCCCAATGCTTTGACAAACAAGCATTGGATTAGTGGCGGAAGTTACTTTTTCAACATGATTTACTGTTTACGAGGTAAGTATGTGAAAAATTTTCTCTCAATTATTGTGAATATGATTTTTCAACACTCACACAAATAAACATGTATCACTTCACATGTAGGTGGAGGTGTAACAGAGTGAGTGAAAATTAGCTTGGCAACTAAAATATTATTATAGTAAAGTACCTAGTGATTTGCAGGTTTATAGCATTTTCACAAAGAAAAAATATCTATCAATCAGTTATAGCTTTTTTACTTAAAGATCCTCTAACATGTAAAAATAAAGATTGCTCCTCTAATCCTATTTATAAATAATTTCTAAAATATTTTATATAAATCAAAGAAAACCCATGTTTGATTTGATGGGAGGGAATGAGAGGGGATGGATAGGAGGGAAGGATAGAGAATGTGAAGGTTTTATTTTACCTTGTTTTGTTACGTTGGAGGGGAAGGAAATAAATGTGTTTTTAATGATTATGCATTGGTTTTAAAAAAGAGGGGATGTGAGAAAATGACTAATGTACCATAGGCCCTTATATATTAGTTCATAATTTTTTTAAAAAAATTAATTATTACATAATTAGTTCATTTTTTTTTACTTCTATGCTGCACAAATTAATTTATACCTTATTTTAAATTACATAATTTATTAAAACACACCCTCACCTTGTTGATAACTTTTTAATTTTGAGTATATTTACTATATATTTTGAATATATTTGGAGAGTTATCAAGATAATTTTAAAAGATTCTATAAGTTTAAAATAACAAATTAATAAAGTTGTGCATTATCTTGAAGATTTATGGTAATCATATTAGACAATAATAACTTAAAGTTTTTAGAAATAAAAACTAAAACTAAAATCATTTTTTATCCCTTAAATTTATATGAATTTTAATTTTAGTCCATGAAGTTTTAAATATATTATTTTCATCCATATAATTTCATAAAGATCTATGTTTAGCAATTAATGACATTAAGTTCAACGATCAAAATTAAAATCCTTTAAAAGTTCAGAAATCAAAATCAAAATCTATTTAAAATAGAAAGACTAAAATTAAAATTGGTTAAAAGTATAAAGACCGAGTAATTTTAATTTTGGTCTCTATACTTTAACGGCAATAATTAAGGTTTTTAACATCTAAACTCTTATAAAATTATAGGAAACAAACCTATAGATTTTAAGACTTAAAAGACTAAATCCAAAATTTATGTAAATTTGAGGAAGTAAAAGTCATATTAACGGTTCATTCAATTAAAAGTAAAGAACTATAGATGCATTCATGCGTAAGCGTAACAATTATGATAAGATGCTTGGCAAAGGAAGAAAAACGAAGTGTTTTGTCTTTACTGAGTTGCTCAAATGCTAAGACACCCTTGTGATTCATTCGAATTTTCCATTTTCAACTCACCCATGTCTATCTATCTATATGGCCTTAAGAAATCGAATCTGTTAAAAGCCTTTCAGCATCAATCCATCAACTGAAACTCTCCTTAACACTTTCTTCCCTTTGATGACTAATTCCACTCTATTCTGTAGCCCAGCCTCCGAGTTTGGTTTCGAAGTTGCTGACTCTTTTCTTTCTCTTAACCGTACCAATGCCAAATTGGAGGCTGACGCTGTACAAGTAGTGTATCAGGTTCTTATCATCTCATCTACTTTAATTCTTGTACTTGGCATATTCTGGTATTTTGGTGTAAAAATTGTTATTCATTTATTGGGTTGTTCAAAGAAGAGGGGGAAGATGATGAACAATAATGTCGAAGCAGGGAAGAAATTGAACTGTTATATCCATCGTTTGTCATAGAAACTGGTGGTACTTGATGCTGGTTGGGTCATATTCGTAGAAATGAGTACAAGGTTCGGTGTGGAGACCAGTAAACCAATTAGCTGTGGCCCCACGGCGCTGCATTTCCAAGTTAGCTCAAGTGGGTTAATAACCAGGGTTACTCTGTACTCTGTAAAGACAATGAAGTTTATTTCTAGACACGTATATTTTATCTTGGTAAATCCCTTTTTGAATCAATTTTGGTGTGATCTCATGCGAGAGACGGCTAACGATTGGTAGTAGTCAACAGCTCTTCGTTGATGGATGAGAATTATATAGTCAAAGTGGAATGATTACCACCATGGTGATGATGTTTGGTTATGTGATCACACTTTGAAGAACTCTTTTTTTTCAGCTTCCTTGCACTATTCTCATCTCAGTATACGTACGGTTCGCGTCAACATAAGCAGAGGCTTCGTTTTTACATTTTAGGAACTGCCTCTGGATTGATCGATCACCTTGTACAGAAAATTGATCATGCTCTTTTTTTTTGCCCCACAGAAAATTGATCATGCTAGATCTGTTGAAAAGTGAAAACTGATCTAGGTGCTGGAAAAGATGTGGAATTTGATGTTGATCTCATTGTTAATTATTGGGAACCTTTGAAAAGTCCTTCTTCAGTTCTTCCTCAGAAAATGACAGTTGAATAAGGTAAACTGTTTTTCCTGTTATTGCTCCTGGATTTGAACGGCCTACAGGTCTTTTCTTTTGGAAGTTGAGAGTAGGTAACAATAAAACCTTCCGTTTTCCTTGAACAAAACAAAGGAGACTTTAAATTCATCACGGGTTGGTATCCTCATGTTATTATCATTAAACAAGAAAACCATTCGATAGAAGAACAACATAAGTTAATTTCGATTATTTGGTTGTGAGCATCAAGCTTGAAGATCAATTATCTGTCAGTCTTTTCCTAATCGAATCTTTGGTGAACAGAACTAAGAATACACTCAAGTTATAGCCAAAGAATATATATATATAGAGAGAGAGAGAGAGTGAGAATAGAAAAAACATCTTCATGTTTAATGGTCACACTAGCTTGAACTATTATCTCTATGAAAGTTGCATTCACTATTGATATTCGTGCTCTACCTCCTCTTACTGTTACTGATATAGATACTGAAGACATTACGTCTTTTCCCAAGCTATTCATATCCGCAGCTATATGTGAATCTGATAGTGTTTCTAAAATGTCTCATGAATTTTAGACATTATCCCTAGAAGCAGCGTGCATGTTCCTATATTGGTAGTAGGATTTGACAATATTTCCAACTTGATTAGAAGACCAGCGTGATATAAGAAAGGAACAATGGCCCCTGCATCTTCAAACAGTGTAGGACATGAACATATGAAACTTGTCCTATCCAAAACTGCCACAGCGTTCTCTCTCTCTCTCTCGTCCCCTTCCCTCTGATAATTGATCACTAGAAGACGCGACACTAGCATCTGTGGCTGCAAGTGGAAATCAGAACCTTCCAGTTCCAACATTGACTTTGTGCATGAAACATCAATGTCTAGCTTGATGTCTGCACTAGAAGTTACAGATTCACAATCAATATAAAAGAGACATCGGTTTTTTTCCTGACACGTTAAACAGTAAAATTATTTACCAAGATGTTACACTTTTAAAAATATTTACCTATATACTATAGTCAAACTCGTTCTTCAGGTGTACGAGTTCAAATTTGTACTGCATTCGTTTACCTGAAGAACGAGTTCAGTGAAAGACACGTTTTTCCATGCGAAAATCGTTCAGCAGCTAAACGGGTATGGACTTAATAGCCCCAAACTCGTTCGGCTGCTGAACGAGTTTGGGGAAGCCCCCCATTAAAAAAAAAAATTGTTACTTCACCTCACGTCAATCTCTTCTTTCCTCACTCTTCTCAAAATTTCTCTCTCTCTCACAGTAAACATGTTTATTATTACTTCAAATCTAATAAAAAATTATTACTTAAAAAAGTCATATTATAAACATGTAATAATAAACATGCCTACTTCAAATCTAATAAACATACAGCAACTAGACTTTTTCAAGTATGTCATAATTTATTAGATTTGAATTTTGTATAATAAAAAATTAGAAGTAATTAATATGTCAAGACATTTTTATAAGATTCTTTTCACTGAATCATACGGTTTAAATCTTGATTAAAATTAGTTAAAAGTAATAAATATGTAGCAACTAAATTTTTTTACGTATATTATTATTTATTAGATTTGAATTTTTTTCATAATATGTATATTTAAATTAAGGTTTGAAAAATATATATACACATTTTTAATTTAATTTTTTTAATTAAAAGAAAAGGCAAATAAAATCTTATGAATGGAAAAAATCTATCTTAAAACTTATTTAAGTACTGTTGTTATTATAAAGGAATACAAATATGAGAGAGAAAGAGACAGAGAGAGAGGGAGGAGGAGGAGGAGAGGGGGAGAGTGGCGGGAGGGGGTTGGGGGGAGATAAATTAAGGAGTGTGTTGGTAACTGTAAGAGAGAGAAAAATTTTGAGAAGAATGAGGAAAAAAGAGATTGACATGAGGTGAAGTAACAATTTTTTTTTTTATGGGGAACTTCCCCAAACTCGTTCAGCAGCCGAACGAGTTTGGGGCTGTCAGTCCCATACTCATTCAACTGCTGAACGATTTTCGTATGGAAAAACATGCTTCTCACTGAACTCGTTTTTCAGGTAAACGAATTCAGTACAAATTTAAACTCATACACCTGAAGAACGAGTTTAACTATAGTATATAGGTAAATATTTTTAAAAGTGTAATACCTCAAAAAATAATTTGAAAAAAGAAGCATCCGTATCTTTTTGAGTATTTGCCGACACAAGCTCCTAGAATCAATCGTGTTATGGGGATTCAAATCTTTGCAGTATGTGATTGACTGGTGAAACCCTGAGTTTTATTTTGCCCTTTTAGTTAATTCATGTTCATGCTATTACGTTTTACCTCTCTCACTGAGTCAACTTTTCACTGAACAGCAGCGAAAGAGGATGGTAAAGAGAACTCTTCGGGCTGTGTCTCGGAATACAAAGACATTGAGGGCCCTGTCAATATTTCTGGAGAGTGTTCATATCGGAGGCAAATAGCATGCCATATCCATACGCTTTTCGTCGAATCTTGGGGTGCCACGTGGAACCACTAGCTGCAATCTTCTGTATCATATAGTAATAGTTTACTTATTGCCACCGCAAAGTTAGGGGGAAACAATTATGAGGTTTGGTGAATAACGCCAAAGGTCACTTGTTTATTTATTTGGTCTTGTCCCTGCCATTTTCTTCTTCCCTCTCTGACCAGTAACATTTCTTCTTGCGGGTCGCCTTCATGCACATGTCCGTGTAGTTTAGTCATTCATCTTCCTGTGAATGTTTCGTTACATCAAGCTCAATGAATAGGGAAAAGTAAGGAAGAGATAGGAAGAAGCAGTCCGGTGGGATTAGCTTAAACCATTTAGCAGTAGTGTTAAGGACCTCCCCCCCCCCCCAATTGGTACATTTGTATTTGACTTTCACTACAGGGTGTCTTCTTTTGAACTCGCAATAAGACACCAAACTAGTGCTTGTAAGCAATGCAGAATTTATTCAAATATTTCGGGCTTCTTAATTGATTTAAACAACGTCTTCTCAATTAGATTATTATATTGTGTATTTGTTATTTTCAGAATGTAACGGTTTTTCTTGTTTGTTCTCTGTCTAGGTATCTACTGACAAGTTTAAAATTAAGATTGCCTTGGAATTAATTAACTTGTGACTTAAAATTTGGAATTGGGCCGAAATGAATAATTAAAGCTAAAAAGGAAAGGTTATTGAAATTGCAGTAATTGACACATCAAAACGTGGGGATTAAATAAATCATTTGTCCATCAATGACATGCATTCTTTAGTATCTGTCTGTTATCCTCTAGATTGGAACAGATTTTGATGGCTTAACCAATAAAAGCTCCAAAGGAACATTGAACAAGCAATCAAAGAGAGAAAGGTATGTGCGCCCCCCCCCCCCAACCTTAATTTCCTCGTAAAACAAACAAGAGGGTATCATTTTGGTGTCCTGTTTGCATCTGTGATGTAAATGTCCAGGGATTAATTCACTTACAAAATATTAAGGCCGTCCTTCCTGATGCATGTATCAGAAATAAGTTAAGGTGATTTATATTTATATTATAAGAGATCAGTGGCCAAGGGCTCTAAAATCCTACGTTATTGTGGGGCCATGTAAAGGCAGAAATTTGTGACTATGGGGTCCTAATCAAAAGCAATTTAAGTTGTTAACGCTTCTAACGAGTTGTCTTGTTCTAACTAATCAGTATCTTCAAGAAACTTGGTATTGAAACAATCCCACCCCCACCACCACTCTATTTAAGCAGCTTTTATCAGTGAAACTTCCTACTCCTCCAAAAAGGCTAAAGCTTGTGAGAGCATCACGACTGGAACTTTGAGCCATGTCTGGCCAAAATAGTTGCAGAGCTTCAAACTTGAACGAGAATGAGATTAATGATCTTGTATGGAGGTTACAAGCTGTTCTGCCTCGCCTCAACCGAAGGACTGACTCAAGGGTATGAATATGATGTTGCTAAGAGATATCAATATCAACATTTACTCTGCTGCAAGATATGCATTAACTACTCTGTTTTTGTCAAGCAACTCAAAGACTAATACTCTTTCTCGTATGAATGTTCCTCACGTTGCAGTTGTAAACAAGACTTTTAGACTCATCCACTTCTGGTTTTTAATTAGGTTCATTTACTACTTAGGAATAATGTGGTGCAAGGAATCTTACTCTTGATTGTTTGGTTATGGATAGAAATTGAGTACCATATGAAAAGATCAATCCTTTAAAAGTTCATTACATTACAGGAAAACCCGCGATTGAAGCAGAGACTTGTGGGTGTGTGTGGTGCAGGTGTCAGTGTCGAAGATCCTGAAAGAAACTTGCAGTCACATCAAGAAGCTACAGAAAGAGGTGGAAGAGCTTAGTGAAAGGGTAATAGAGCTGATGGATTCTGCTGACATTAGGGATATAGACGAGGAGAGTCTTAGAAGATTATTGCTACGTTGACAAATAGTGAACACTCTAGAGTCTTAGGCCTCATCACCTAACTACCCTTTCCCTTCTTTTTTTTTATGTTGGTGGGCTTCGGCCACTACTACTACATGTTATAATATGGAACATATCGATAGATGTGCTATCTTGTCATTGAAATGCTACCAAACTACTGTATGCTTGGTCCAATGTGTGAAATGAAGAACTTTCTTCCATTTAGGTGAAGTTATTCTCTTCTCTGATGTGATACGTATATTGGGAAATTGAAGCTAGAATTCCTACCTCCCAAGCTATGTTGCTTATATGGGTTGAAATTTTTTTCATCTAAATTTCAGTAAGCTGGACTAAGACTCGAAACGATACTCGTACTTTCTTATCTTCTTCCGTGTGTGATGAGACCTTCACGCCTATGTGACAAGTGAAAATCGAAACTGCCTGAACACGGATGGCTTAGCATGAAGTCTAGCCACATTTAATCTTTTCCCTCTTGCATATCAGTTGTACTTACTTTAGTATCAGAAAAAAAAATTTGTATATGCGGTAAACCGATGTTTAAGCTCCACGCATGCATAGTAGAAAAAAATAGTCAGTTAACAAATATTTTCATAAAGAACTTAAAAGAGAAAATTGTTGTTAAATGAGTTTTCCTTTGACATTTATATAATTCAATCCGACTCAATTCTTGGATCCAAATGTCACTTCTAAAAACTGGTTGATATATTTAAAAAGGTATAATTATCATAAAAGGTCATGATATTAGAAAAATGGGTCCATAATGTTTTTTATATACATGCTAGTCGTACTTCTAAGTTCTGATTGAACAGATAAAGAAGGTCATGATATGGTAAACCGTTTTGAAATCCTTGATCATCATCCATCTTTTGTTGATATGGTGGAGACTAATGAAGGATATATAATTGGTGCTCCTTTCCTTTTATAGTGTTTTAGCTTTTTTCTGTATGATGTGATTTTTCAACGAAGTTTTCAGTTTATATTAAAAAAATAAGAGACCAAATAGCTTTCACATTCTGGCGCAGCTTGTTGGATAAATCTTACTTTATAAATTCATATTTATCTGAATCCTCATCTCTCTCTTATTTTGCCTAACATGTCCCTTTGTCTAAAATAAATACACTAACTAAGGAGGGTAATGATATAATCCTCATACATTTCTGATTTATGTTACATCCCCCAAGCACACGCAAACATCTCTCTCTATTTTCTATTTTTTATACGGCAAACTATTACTGATTACATTAAAAAAAATAATTTAGTGAACACCCAACGGATTCTTATTTTATACATTCATATTTATTTGAATCCTTGGGACACCCAAATAAGATCTGCATGTAGAGCACAATTACTTTACCATTATGTGTTGTTGAAGAAGTAAGGCGAGTTTCATGAATAGAATTTTTCAATGGAGGGACATATTGAAGCGTTGTAGTAAGATGCGAATATGTGCAACAATGGCTAAGCTGTTGCTTGTGTACTCCCTGGACCTCTGCATCTTTCCCTTCATCTCCCCCAGCGCCGCCGACTCTGTCTCCTCCAATCCATCCAAACACGTTTCCTGGTCCGTCAGCGCCGCGCTCATCCACGTCTGTATGTCGTTGATCTTCGCATCCGTCAACGCCTTTTCGCCGGGGGCCACATCCATCGCCGACAGCGAGTCGTTGAGTCGGCTCAGCGCGTCATCGATCTGGTCCTTACAATCAGAGAGAGCAGGCGCGTTGGAGGTGGAAGACAAGCTTCTGATGGAGGACGACAGGTTAGAGAGTTCGTTGTGGGAAACGCGAAGAGACAGCTTGAGAATGGATTCGGGATCGTTAGGGTTTTGGAGGGAAGCGGTGAGGGGGGAAATACTGGAGTAGCAGGAGTCCGGGAAGCGCGTGACGTTGCAGACGGTTCTGGTGGAGGAGGCGGCGACGCCGGCAGAAGGGGTTGATCGTGGTCCGGAATTGGAGTTGTGGATGAGAGCTCCGAGCGTGACGCCGACGGAGAGAGTGAGGAAGAGGATGGCCAAGACAGAGATGAAGGCGACAAGGGGCTTGCGGTTGGGGCGTCCGGGGAAAGAGGGCTGATCTTCGAGGTGGTCACCTACTTTGCCGTAGCCACGGAAGAATTTGGAGGATGAATCCATGGTGGGGTGTGAGACGGAGGGAGAAGATGAAGCCGTTTTGTTGCAGGATGATGATGTTTATTTATTAATTTATTTTATTATTAGTGTGTCAGTGTTTGCCAGGGCGCCAACAGTGAAGGCAAAGCCGCGTTTTCTTCTTCGGCTGTTCAAAAACCACCGTCTGACTCATTGAGGACTCTGGCTAACCTTTTTTTTCTTTTTCTTTTTTTTCCGGGTCAAGGATTCTTGCCCGATTTAATAAAAGGTTAGATATGTACTAGTAGTAAATGTTATTTATTGCTCTGTCGTAGCACCCGGTATAAATAAACTAATATTTTGTTGTCGGCGTGCTCAGTCCTTTCTACGAGGGAGTACGAATGAATAGGCGACGGTGATCCCAACAGGCCTGAGAATTCCCCTGCAATGACTCATTCCATCCAAAATGAACCTCTGGCAAACAAACTCACAGTATATGTCTTATTGGATTAGCGTCTCTTGAACGAGAAAACGAAACGCGCAGGCGCAGCCATGTCTCTTGAATGGCGGCGCCCTCACCTTCCTCTCATCTCGGGTTCTGCATTTCTTCCATTGTTTTGCATCACAGAGCTTCTTTGTTATCCATTCTCAGAATCATTTTTACATAGGTTGAAATAAAATTTCTTCTACTTACTTATCTTAAATTATGTACAGTCACTTTTTTAAAAATTAATTCAAAATAAGCTAGTAGCTGTATGGGTTAGATAGGAGCAATATGACATTTGTCACGGTAGAACGAGCTTTTGGCCATTTATGTATCATTGCATGAGCACATCTTTAAAGAAGTTATCCCAACTGGTTACTAATGAGAATTGAATTTAGTGTAATTGGACTATTCTTTCATAACGTGACGAGTTAAAGGTTTGAATCTAACTAAGGGTATTCATATTTAAAAGTTGATAGTGTTTCAGATACAATTGCTTTCGATATAATGATATATATAATTTAAAGGAAAAAAGTGATCAATCTAACATGTATGATCAAAGTAAGGAAAACCCTTAACTGGGATTAGGCCGAATTTTGTAAATAACAAAAACTAAGGCCCACCAATCTCTAATAAATGGTCCATTAGCCCAAAATACCTACCTATCCCCGGGTTCCGTCTCCATTGTTAAGGAGCATGCATTTTAACATGGTAAAAAAACTAGGTCGGATTGATCAGTTCAGACTAGACACCGGTTAACTAGCCATTGGTCCAATCCGAATGGCATATGAACCAGAAAATGGGTCAAATCGATGGATCAACTGGTTTGTCTCTTTTTTTAAAAAATAATTTAATAGCTAAAAACATTAAAAAAAAATGGAATCATGGTAGGATGATGCGGTTAATTTTTTAAAAAGAAACTAGCATTTAATTTTATATTTTTTATTTAAATAAATTTACTCATGATGATATAAAATAAAATAAATTTATTTTATCCTTTGTTTTTATCATTGATATTTAATTAAACTCTAAAAATTTAAAATATGGATAAAATAAAAAATATTCCAGGTTTTACCTATTAATTGTTTAAAATAAAATATAATATATTAAATTATATTATTTTAATATAATCAGTTTGATTTTAAGTTAACCCGGTAACCTTTGAATCAATGTTTTACCTGGTGTGATATCCGATTTTTTGAATTTGCATTTTAATATGCCGGCGAAGCTGAGTATATTGATGATCGATCTATACATAGTAGTTAATGCCCTCCATCCTGTGTCCACATGTCATGAGATCATCAGTCTCTGATTTTATTGGTTCTATTCCATAGAAAACAGAGAGAGAGAGAGAGAGAGAGAGAGAGTCTTTTTCTGCCCTGACCAATGGCTCTCGTTCAGTTTGAGTCACTTCGAATGATAAACAATCATGGAACTTTGCATTGAGTTGATCATTATGGAAAATTTTACCCCAAGGAATATCGAAAGCTCTGATCATTAACATTAATTATGGTTTTCACTCACGGCCTCTTGTGATTTAAGCAAAAAAAGGAATGTGTCAATCTCTGAATAAGATGTGCATAAACTTCTTCCAACACAGTTCGAGGTAGATTAAAGTCACATCTAGTTCTGCCAACTTCACACATGCCGCAGAAATTAAAAAAAAAATCACAAACTTCATTTGTTTTCAATTTCTCTAGCCGAGTTCCACGTTATTGACTAGGCTCACCGAAGTGTGTGCTCCATGCATCTCATCGTTTTTGTTTCCGGCTTGTAAAATTTGTTTGAACAGAAGTTACGATTTTTTATGCCACCTTATCTTGTACACTCACGTGAATGCCATATATGATATTCCTTTCTGGGCAAAAGTGAGATGCCTGGGGATTGGGAAAAGCATATTAAAATGGCAGAGATAGGAAAGTGAAGTTTTGGGCTTTGCTGAGAATAGCATCAGAGAATAGCAAATTTTTATTTGAGTTTGTAGTACGCTATAGGAAAAAAGTATGAAGGCTTCCATATCTGTTGGCCAAATATAATAATAGTACACTCCTTCCAATCTTCCATTTGGCACCTAAATACCAGCATTAACAGATCAAACAGACAACCCGCAGACGAACTAATGGCGCCTAGAATTTGTTAATTAACGATTAAACATAAAAAAATTGGTTTCCCTCCTTTTAATTAACCACTTTGAAGAGCTAGTCACATTAAATTCTCAATCTTGCTTTGTCATTCATGACTTGCCGCCGACGTCCCTTCCCTTGCCGCCATATCACTCAAGAGAGTTCCTTCTGATCGCGGGCGTGCCCCGTAGTTTCCTTTTCTCTCACAAATTCTTTTTCCATTACCGCTCAATTTAATTCATTCGTTTTAGTTGTCGATTTTCCAAGATAAAAATCTTAACTTTGTCCTAACTTTTCTGAGATTTCGCCAACCTCCCCAAATCTCGATCCGTGCCTTTAAAGGCCCACGCCATCATCACCATTTCCCTCTCATTTACTTCTCTCATCTTTTCTGGGCCCTCCCGAAGGATTTGTTTTCTGTGTTTCCGGTTGAAATGGCGATGAGCATTGGTATCATGGACAGTGCTTACTTTGTCGGCAGGAATGAGATTTTGACTTGGATCAACAAAAGACTTCAACTCAATCTCTCGCGCATTGAGGAGGTACCGACTATTTTATGTCAAACTTAAAAGCCTTCTCTGGTTTTGGTAATGTCGAAAGAAACCATAGAAAATTTGGAATGATGGTCTCTCCCTTTCATTTATCTGTCTCTACGTTGAGTGAAATTTATTTCTCTAAATCGCTTTGCTTTTTCTTCCCGTGGTTGTGCTCATATTCGTAATACATTTTCGCTCCTGAAGTTTTGGGGATTTCCAAGTTGTCCATGCTTACCTTCGTCTCCGTCATTTTTGAACCAGACGACGTACATAGGGAACTATTCTGCGGCCTACTCTATATAATCTGAGTTACTAGATCGACTCAGAGCGGAGTTATCCTATAGTTTTGCGCCAAACTCTTTGTTTAATTGGTTACCTGGCTTCATTTCACGTATTTAATTTCTGGGGTTGCTATTCTATCTTGTTACCAAATAATTCCAGCATATTGACCGAGAAATTGACCTACATTATTCATCTTTAGCTATTTCTATGATAAAAATTGGGCTTCTGATTATGACCGGATTTATTTTCATGGATAGGCTGCATCTGGTGCTGTACAATGCCAGATCATGGACATGACATATCCAGGGGTTGTTCCAATGCACAAGGTGGCAACATGATCTAACTTTTCCTTGATTCTATTATGTCATCATTTTCGCTTGTTGGGCAATTACAATCTGAGGTTGATTCCAGGTGAATTTTGATGCGAAATCAGAGTATGATATGATCCAGAATTACAAAATTCTTCAGGAAGTATTCAACAAGCTCAAGATTGAGAAGGTAATTCCATTTAGACACTGACGGACAACCACGAGAAATGCATGATATCTGTTACATCTTAAGTCTCACCGCTAACCAATATTTCACTACTTATTCAGAAACAATACACGGTTGAGAGGGTTGGTAGGAACAAGGCTATGCTATAGTGAACATAAAAAGAAAGGAAATAATAGTGGAGTGGCTTGCAATAATTTGTATGTGTGGTATTTAATCAGTATATTTTTCTCTCTGATATAAAGTAATAAGGTAGAATCACTTTTTTTTTTTTAACAAGAAAAAGTGAGGTTTGTTATCACATGGCAAGGGATGATTGGTCCCCATACTTTAAATCATGATATGATTGAAGATGATTCCCTTGCATGAGGTCAAAAGCTAGCTAAAGAACGTACTTTGTTGTGCTCAATCAATATATATTTCCATTCATTTCGCTAACATTCCTACCCTGTGGCAGCATATCGAAGTTAACAGGCTTGTTAAAGGCCGACCTTTGGACAATCTGGAATTTCTACAATGGCTGAAACGTTATTGTGACTCTGTTAATGGAGGCATTATGAATGAGTATGCTACTTGCTCTGATTTTATACTTTAGCCCCACAATTAGCTTGCTTATCGACGTGCTCATCTTACCTGTTGCAATACTTCAATGTAGTACGAGTTGTATCATATATGATATGTGGCTTTATGGCATGCATATATAGTTTTCATGTTGTGCTTTATGTTTTATTAAATCTTTTTCTCCCCCTTCTAGGAATTATGATCCTGTGGAGCGCAGGAGTAAGTGTGGAAGGGACAAAAATCTTAAGAGTTCTTCAAAGAGCACGAAATCACTACAAACGAATGTTGTAAATAATTCTGTTTCAGCCAACACACTCAGTCCTAATAGAACCTCTGGTTGGCTTCTTGACATTTCTGATCTTATATTGATATCCATTTCTGTTTTTTGTTTTACCATGTTCTACTCTTATTTTCATGACTTTCTCTAATCTTTGATGTCATTTTGACACAGGGCCCAAGCATTATAGGTCAAGTGGTGCAGCAGGTGTGGCTAATTCTTCAGCAGATATTCAAGTTTTGTCCAAGGAGGTATGCACTATGAATGTTAAGTCGTCTACGCCCGTAACAATTATCACATTTCTGTAAAAGATCCTTGAAGTGCTTTATTTCAATATCCAGTAGAGAAATCCATCCAAATGTAGCTAATATTTCATTATATGATAATTGATACATATATTTCTGATCGTTCTTGTACTTCCCCCTTCCTTGCCCAGTACTCTTTCACTCAGCAAACATTTCATTTGTTCTTATGTGGATTTTAACACTGAAATAATCTTGTTGCTTGAAAATTTATTGAACTATATTAAGTACCTCTCTTTGACTGAGTTAATTGCTTTATCCTTTACACTGTTTGACAGATAACTGATCTCAAACTCTCCGTGGATATCCTTGAAAAAGAAAGAGACTTTTACTATGCAAAACTAAGGGACATAGAAATTCTTTGTCAGACACCACAACTGGAGAATGGACCAGTAAGAATTCTAATCAAAGCTTGTGTAGCAGTTTCAGTTATTAATTTTAACTAAAATTTTCTGTTCCTCTTTTGTGCCATGACCTTCTCTAACTCTTAATATCCATATACTTTTATCGCTGACCTGCAGTGGGGGCAATATAGTGTAATTTGCTATAAGAATTGCATTGACATATGCACCTTAAGAAATCGTTTTCGTAATAGTTCGTGGTTGGATGGGGCAAGGTCACGCTTAAGTTCTAATCTTCAATGATCTTTAGTCAAAATCATAGCAAAATGAGTTCGAGTCCAGAATAACTTGTGTTTTCTACCTACATATGCTTGTGAGTTGTAACTGCTTCTTCTTCTTCTTCTTTGCCCTTTTAACGTATCATAAGTGTTATAACCCCTCCCCACCTCTCTCCCTTTTTTGCCAGACCCACCTCTCTCCCAAAAGTATTTATTTTTACTTTTGTGTGTTAAAGAGGTAAAAGTGGGCTTATGGTGGATTCATAGATGTTGCAAACTTTTTGCATGTAAATATGCAAACAACTAATACCTGCACCCGAGGTTGTTGATCTGAAAAAGCTCAAAAATATGGTTCATCAAGAAGTATATGAACGCTAGTGCCTCTTAAAAAATACACCAAAAAATTTTTAAACTATGAACTGAATGCATTTAAGCAATGGTTACATGGGTTTTGTATAGATGTCTATAGCAATCAAGAAGATTTTGTATGCTGCTGATGCAAAGGAGTCAGCGTTAGATGAAGCTCAGGATTACCTTAGTCAAATTTTGGAAGCTGCTCAATCTGAAGGAGAAGAAAAATCAGAAGCAGAAGCCGAAACAGAGGCTTGATTTCTTCCCAAAATGACATCTGGCTGGTATGCGCAAGATATTTGCCAGGGCTTGCTGTTGAAAAAGTTCATATAGAGAATTGTAGCTTTATGGTGCCTTTTGCTTCTCCTTGTAAGTGCTGGATTGATATTTTCAGCGGAAAATGTGACTGGTATTTCCAATGTAGTTTTTTCTGATCTCAATATATGTTTCTTCTGTTGAATAAGAATATCTCTAATGATGGCTGCTTGAGGAATGGAGCTGATTAGCACATCCTTAATTATGGTTTGTTAATATCTCAATTGTATCTCTGCGATCTAGGAAATTAGGTGCCATGCCTTCTGAGTACATAATGGCGCCTGAAATAATGGAGAATTGTCTGTCAAAATGAATGATGCACTTTTCTTGTGAAGTTGACTTTGATTTCGACTAGTAGATAGGGGCAAGCAGATCCATATACACTGGATTATTGTGCCAACTAAGAGGTATTGATACATTTTGGTAATCCAAGAGTTGTCCCACTTTTCCAAAGTCGGTTTGATATGGAGTCAATTTCTGTTTATACTCAATAAATAATGGAGACATGCCAAAAATAATAGAGACATGCCAATCCTCTCGATATCATTGCCACATGGACATCTATCTCTTTCATCTCCTTCTTCGTGGATGGTGAATGATCAGATTTTCACTTCCACCACCACCACCATGTATCTTATTCTTATGGCAAGCCATATGGTTTATTAATATTAACGTTGACTGATAATATGCAATTCCATCATGTGAGGTTCCAAGAGGCAGGAAAATGTGACTGGTATTTCCAATGTAGTCCGCCTGGGAGTCCCTACTACTGAGATATTCAAGAATTTAATTGGTGGGACCGGTTTTATTAGTTTTGTAACTTTCATATAAACGCTAGTGTTTTAAAAACTATATGCAAATTAATTCAGTTTAATCCGCGTGTATTACAGTGAAATGTTGGCTGATATTTTTTCTTTGGTCAGCGATGGATTATTAATTTCACTCATCTTCCGAAATACCTCTGGCTGTATTCAAATAGGTCTGTTTTATCATGTGTTATCACAATGCTAATTCAATGTTTTAGCCCCAACTTAATGAAAAAACATAAATTGGAAATTGCAAGGTCTTAGACGGAATTGACAATTGCAGTATTGTTGTTGGAGGTGGGAGATGGGGCACAAACCGAGAAAAATATTAACCAGCTGCTTTTAAACTTGTATTATTATTATCTACCACCGTTGTCAACCTGTCATGGCCACCAGATATAACGTACATTACTGAGCCTCACATAATTACACGCTAAAAAATTATACGCAATAACACGAGACCCCAAATGCTCCAAATTAGTATCACTCAAGTAAAGACGAGAAAATGTGAGCATCATCACATGCTAACATGTACATGGACCCCCTTTTCACACAAAAGACATGCTAGTAGATTGCATTCACTAGTAGTTAAGGACCAGGACCAAGATTCAGTATCCATAACTCTCATCATACGTTCTATATCCACCACTCCTAGATTTATCAGCCTGCATAGAGGTTTAATTGTATTAGCACAAAAAGTTAGATGCAAAATATGGAAGCATAAGTCCACTATAAAACAAGGAACGGACCCTGTTGATGAGACTCTCAAATTCCTGTGTTCCATGTTCTTGGATATACTTCTCTGCAGCAGTTAGAATGTCATCTGGTTTACCCGATTGGTCTTTTTTCCCCGGGACGTACCAGACGTTGATAGTCCGAGGATTGAGAAAGAAAGGCCTCACATAATGCTCGTAGACATAGGCAGCACCATTGAAGTAAGGAAGCACCAACCAACAGGTTAGGATCAACTTTGCATATGGCCAGATAGGGATCCTGTCACATAATTGAAGAGATTTTCAGCAAAAGTCCAGCTACTTTTCCCTCTCTCAAAGTACACACTCATTATCAAACCAAGATGAAATTTGAAGGTATTTTTCTTCAAATTTTAAATTATACTTGCATTAGGTTCCTATAATGCCTTTCACGTTACCTACAACCTTTACTTTTTATCCCCTTTTCAAGATCGTAAATGGGTAACATCATATGAGAAACTACTAATCACAGCGGAAAAATTAGGCATCCATTCAGCAGCTTAATTTGTCAGAAAACCTTAAGTTGAACTCGCATGCTAAGCAACTACGAATCACATTGCTCAAGAAATTGCACTACAATATAACTAAACACTAGCTATTTGGGCCCTATATATCAAGATTAGGACAACTAATTATGCTAGGCTTCCGACACAATAAAGGAAATGTCAGAAAATTGGGGCAAAATCTAGAGGCGTACCATTCAAGGACTTTGAAAAAGGTAAGTTCAAACAGGGTGATCATGGAATACATAATCCAGTAAGTAAGCCATTGCTGGTCATCAACAGGATTCTTGGTTTCAATTGCCTGAATCGAGGCATATCTGCGATTGAACCAAGATCTTCAGCCATTCAAGTACCGTAAAACAATAGTAAACTGAACTGATAGGAGTAAGCCTCCAAGCAATTCACTAGCATGCGTATCTATGCAGGAAAATAAAGAGCGTAGGCTTAAAATTGTACTTACAGAGGATAAGCAAGACTAACCACAGGCCTACAAGAGAAGCCCACAAGAATGAGTTAGGAGAGAAGCAACAAAAGCACATTGACATGAAGAATGAATCTCCGAAGAGAAATGGCAGAGCGCAATGAATAAAATTTCATTGCTTGTGCTATTCTAGTAGATCTTCAAGTGTTTGGCCAATTCTAATCATTATATCACCCTGCCTTCCGTAATCCCAATGGCGTTAAAGCAAGAAATTGTACTGTACAATCTTTGGCTCACAAAAAGAAGTAAAGGGAATGAGGAAAAAGGCTTACCCAGCAAGAACATCAAAGTTTTTTAGAATAACCTTGAGGAAATTCCCAGCTCCAGATCCCATCTCCGATCTCTCAAAATGAGGATTACTTGTAAGCGTGTGTGTGTGAAGTGTGAGGTCGAGTGTGAGAAAATAGGGTTTCTTCGAGCCCGATTTGCTTCTGTTACGATGGTCACAAAAAATTCAGAGCGAGGACAGAACAGAGGGTGTGTGTTGCTTTTGGAGGATGCCGTTTGTCTCTCAACGCAACAAAAGGCGGTGTCTGTGTGTCACGGTGTGGTAACGAAAACAATAAATAAATAAATTATTCACATGAAATTCTGTTGCTTGCTTAAAAATTATTTTTCAGACCGAACATTTAAATATATAAGTTAATATGAAATATTACATTTATAATAAATTATGACCCAGGCATATGTGTGCCATGAGTAAAACCCATACTTAATTGGGATTTTCCCATTTTTAAAATCTAAAATTATCAGCAAGGAAATTTAAAAGAAATTATTAAGATTGTAATAGCATCTTAACGTTTCTATATTTTGACTATGAGTAAAATAACGTCCATCACCCCAATGTTATTAGGTGCATCCAGCACTCTAATCTTTTTTTTTGATGTAATTTATCCCTCATCTTTTTAATTTGGTACAATTTCATCATTCTCCTTAATTTTTAGTTAATTCGTTTTGAGAAAATTATCTTTTTATCTCCAACTTTTAACTTACTTATAATTTTGTTTTTCAAACTAATAAAAAATGACATTCCAATTACCCTCAACAATTTTTGATAAAGATTTTAAAAATTAAGTTTATTTACAATAATTCATCCATTTAATGTAAAAAATGTCACATCTTCTTTTATAGTTAGTTTAGGGTCAAAAAATGAAATATTTTTTTAAACATTAAAAATGAAACATTTTTATTGCATCAAAATTTTATGAAAACAATATCTATGACTCAATTTTTTATAAATATTCCAGAAACTAAATTAATTTTTTAAAATGCATCCGTTTGGACCATAAGGCCACATTCATTCAAAATTCATCCATAAGAATAAAAAAATATTTTGATATCCCGAATGGATAGATTTTGAAAAATTAATTTGATTTCTGGAATCTCATGAAAAATTGAGGTATAAAGCTTGTTTTTATGAAATTCTAATACAGTAAAAAAATTTATTCTTCTGATATTAAACTAGCCTTAAAAGAAAATGTTACCTTAATGACTCTTAATAGATAAATTATTGAAAATAAACTTAATTTCTATAATCCTTATGAAAAACTATTGGGGGGACTTGTAAGCTCCTTCTTTTTATTAGTTTAAGGGATTAAATTATAAATAAATTAAAAGTTGGGGATAGAAAGATAATTTTCTCTAAAAAGTTTGATTAAAATTTAATGGAAAAAATAAAATTGCACCAAATTAAAAAGATAATAAACAAAATTACATATAAAAAAAGTTTAAGATGTTAAATATATTAAAAAGTAATATTAGAGTGATGTGCAGTAATTTACCGTTTTAATATTTAGTTGTGGTTTTTTAATTGTTTTAGTTTACATATTTTAATATAATTCTTCTTTGTTTGTTGGTGGGTTTGGTTACCGAATGAACGGGGCCAAGGTTATAAAAGCATAAAATGCAAGGAGCCTTGCTTTTGACCATAATCACGAGAATACCAATTACTGACGTCCTGAGAAGGTTGAACTTTCAGTCTGTCACTGTCAATTCTCAACCAACCTCAACAAAAAAACAAGGGACAATGTGAACAGAATGTGTTTATAATTTTCTTTTATGAATACTTATTTTATTTTTCAGACGAATTTTTGTCTTCATGAATGTATTGATGGAATGCCATATTAAACGAAGCTCTTGAATGTTATTATTCGCGTGAATAAATCGTCTTAACTTCAAATCACGTGTAAACAATAAATTCTTTCACATGTTATAGTTTTTATTGATAAAATAAATTATTCATCAATGACAAAGATTTCTCATGCGTAATCTTAAATTTAAAAGTTCATTTTGATATTTTGAAAATTAATTATCAATCCATCTTTGCAACATTTAGTTATTATTACACGCACAAGCGCACAGATCTTCTGACATGAAAATCCATGAAGATGTGTAAACTAACGCATACATAATAAAAGCATACGTTAATCAACTGTGATTGCATATTATCATTATGGTAGTGAGGTACTGTGGTATTAATTATACTCTGTGTGAAGGTAAATAGCAAATAAAGCAGGAGATCAATCCCGCATTCTTAGTAGAATTACAATGAGATCATAAAGAGGAAATGTAATCATAAAAAAACCCCTACAACAAGCGAGTAACATGGAATATTATTATTTTCTACATCGGAACTTGTTATTACATGTTGTTAGGGAATTTTTAGATGATTAGATTCCTTACTTAGTACAGTTCAATGATTCTCCTCAGTGGGAACTCAGTGTTGCCTATAACGTAAGTGCCATTATATTTGGCATTCCGAAATTGGAATGGATCAGTCACAACTTCAAGCTCCTGAGCTGCCTCCAAGTTTGAACTTGCGAATATTCATTCTTCCATTCAGAGCAAGTGCAAGTACATCATGTTCCTCCACGTACCACAGATCCCACACCACTGCCTGCAGCAAACCAAATTCGGCAGATCCTATAGATATTACAGTGTTCAAAGTAACAGGGCACCGGAATGAGGACCGTAAACAAAGACAGATTATTGCATGTTTTGCCACATGATGATCAATTAGAGGCTAAAATGTGGAAGAAAGAAGCAATCCCACCTTCTGCTTCTTATCTCCCAATAATGTCAATTGTTTCTATAATGAAGGTCCATGACTACTTCAAGTGTTTTGTATCCATTAAGTCTATTTCTCGAAGTGAAACTAAAACCATCATCTATGAATCATGCCCCAACTAGAAAGAAGAAACTTTGGGCAAAGTAATTTCATTACTCTATGTTGCATTTTTTAAAGATGATATAATCACAGACCTTGAATCCATGGATCTTATTGTTGAGTTGATTAACTAGCTCATGGAAGATTTGGAGCTCACTCGAAGTTTTATGCTCCTGTTTATCACAAGAACTGAGAAATAAATAACATAATGGAGCGGACGGGAACTGATAAAGTAAAATAATGCTGCAAGAGTATCTTTCTAGTTCAATGCAGTTATGCTGGCCCGGCATGTGAAGTCATGTGATCAAATATTAACACCAGTATAAGACTCATGTTTTTTATACTTTTCTTTCTCTAACAGGTATAACAACTGTTAGGTAACCAACAAATACATTGATCGCAGATTTAGTAGCGGATGCAAGTTTAAAACAGGAGGTGCCAAGATGATGTCAGCCAGACTAATATATATGAGTTAAAAGTTCAATAAATACCGAAGCGTATATTACCGGAGGCAATGCATTAGGTGGACCCAAAAGCCTCGCAAATGACGTGTAAAGAATTGGAGGATCATACTGCAGAAAAAAGAAAATGGCCGACCAACAAGCATCACAAAGCTAATCATTATTTAGTGGCACATAAGATTTTAAATCAAACGCAAGTTAATCTTAAAAGGCAAGGCAAGATAAAGGAAATGGTGAATTCGATTTTCCTTCAGGGAAGTTGAACTGGGCAATATTACTGCAACGCAGATTGCCTTAAAACAATTGAAAAAGTAAACTTATTGAGGGGTCTGTATAACTGGCAGGATTTTAAGCAGGAGCCTCATATTATGGAATCGTAGATAATACATGGCATTCAAAACTCAGGCTGTGGAAAAGGAAGTTCTGATTACATGTGAAAATTTAACAAGACGTTCATCTTGATCATAGTGAAAAGATTAATAAAAGGGAGCAATCAAGTGGTGCTTACAAGTTGCTTTTCTGGTGCATGTGGAAGCGCTTCCCGCAACTTAGCACGAATGGTTACAGGATCTGTCCCAGAGGTCACCTACAGCAAATGCATACAGATACATCATTAACCTAGGCTAGTGTACTTTGACATCTGTAGCATATTATTAAGGAAAAACTTGTAATCTCATCTTTAAATCTGACTTGATGACGGCACTCATATCAAACTGTGTTATGTGCATGAGAGGGAGGAGAAGCCTTTCAATTATAAATAGTAACCTGCCAGCAACCCAGAAGAACTCCACTTGAAGTCAGAACCACCCTATCCAATTCAATATTCAAAGGGCAAAGTGTCCCAGCAACAGCTTGTACAGCAGATGCTTCAGCTTCTATCTGAAAATAAATTATGCTCATGAATCATGAGTTAGTTAATGCAGAGTCAAGAAGAAATGGTGAGATCTAAAGTGAAAATTTACCACTTCTTCGGTGGCAGGCACGGGTGCAAGACGGTGGGAAGCATGGAACATGCTAAAATGGTACACACTAGAGTTCTGAAACCAGATTGCTAGTAATCCACCCATGAAAGGATGCCAATAAAATGACCAGGATAAGGAAAATGGTGAGGGATCTACATGTGTATGAAAAAACTTGTATACTCTTTCCGATCCTAAATATAAGTCCAGTTTGTTTGTCATTTATACTACAAACAAAGGTTTATATTTAAGATTAGAGGAAGTAACAGCACCAATTTGTCAATGGTTTGATCCAACTCAAGCTTACCCTTATCAAAGTATGGATTAAAAATACTTTTCGCAGCTTCCCTGTGTCATATAAACCAGGCATGTGTCAGTAACATGTACTTTTGAGTTTTAGTAGACTTCAGGCGTAAATTTTTAAAGATCTCTTTTAAATTTCCATCTCCTTTGATGTTTTCCAGAGAGGAAACCTCTCACAACACCCACATTAAATGAAAGAAATCAAACCTGATCCTTTCTTGATATTTTCTCAAAGATAAAATGAGCAAAATGTTATATACTTAAAATGCAATTTAAATTTGCAGAAAGCATTTGCTCAAGTTTCCATTACTGGCAATGGTGACATTCTAAGCACCCCAAATTTGTTAGTGGTCTGTCTTTCAAGTTCCAATATACCAGAATAGAAGAATTTCCTAAGCATTCTTTCCTTTTTTTTCATGCTGAAACTTTTATCTTATGGAAGGAAACTGCATGTTTTAAATGACTAAAGGTATCAAAATAAGATCATCCAACTCAAATGCAAAGGCATATACACACAATCATTAGTACAACATTAAGATGCTCACGCAATCGGCACAGAGAATTCAGTTCTCAGATGTAATACAATAGCCCGCACAGGAGGATTTGCTGGCTGCAAACAGAAAATAGCAATTCAATAACTGGTCAAAGAATTGAATAACAAAAGGTTGCATTATTATAGGTCACCTTCAATATAGGTGTTACAGATCCATCCTTTAGAGTAAAGATATCTGAAAGAGACAATGACTGAGAGGTTTCACCATGTTTCAGAAAAGCAGCCCCATGTTCATCCAGATCTCTCGCCATCTTCTCATATAACTTTGATCTTTCCTCCCAGCATGTATTTTCAGAATCTGATTCAAGCACCCCTCAATTAAGATATCACCCCAAACAATAAACAATTTGAATGAAAACGTCACTAAAAGTCTAAAAGAAATATCAAAAGGATCGTCCATCTATAGGATTAGTAAGTTAAGCAAACATTTATTGTGACCCAAGACTTTTAAAGCTTCTTGAAGACTAAGGTCAATCCCATAACAACTCCAGTTTTATTATTTATAAGTTCTCATCTGACCATTATATCATAAAAAACAACTCATTACCGAAATACGGAGAGAGAATTTTATAATTTATGCAAAGGGATGATATCCATTTGACCCAAGATCAGTATTCAGCAGAAAAATATAATAATTGTTTATTGGATGGAGTCGTGGACTTGTGAGCAACCTTATTCACCAGCCAAAGCAGAAAATGGAGTCGAAGGATATTTTTCATCCAAAGATGGTTGAAGATAAATTACTCATTACCTGAACAAGTTAATGGTGTAGAGTCAGAAGAGATACGGAGAGCCATTTGGCAGAAGAAGGCAGAGACGATCCGGATTAAAGTTATCGTTTTGGGATGACTCCCCCAATTCCCAATCCTGCGCCTCGTGGCTATTCAGCGATGACTTGACTTCCATTTCTATTGTTCTTGCACACACTCCGTTGACAGTGTGAGCGGTACGGTTCGTTATTTTTTTTTTGATCAACGTACGGTTCGTTATTTACTGTTATGCATTAACATATACATATATATAATCAAATCAAATTTATAAATATTTTTTATTAAGATTGCATCCATAAGTCCCAAGAGCACACTTTAAATTAATATCTCACTTGTCACACTGATCATGAGATTTTGATTTTTAACATAAACTTATGCCTCCTTTGGCAATTTTGATAGAAGTGCATTTAAAATTTCATTGCACGAATTTTGACTGTATATTTTTGTTTTGTTTTATCTAAAGGTCTCCCTGGAGGGAGGTGTTTATATTTCCATCATTCTTTGGACCGCTTTTTGTAGAAGAGCTAATGGGCCTAAGGGCCCAAGGTAAAACTCGTGTTCTTGGCCCAAGGAGTTACGAAGACAAGCTAAAAACTAAGCAAGTGAATGCACAAACGAGGCGAATACTTGAGCCCATAAAAAGGCAGCAACACCGGACACCCTCGACCCAAAAATAAAAGGAGGAGCTATTAACTCTCAGAGCTTACGAATACGAAGTGCCCTTTTAAATCCTTTTTGAATACGAATATTTTATTAGGAATTAAGAGATAAATTCTTTTTGCCGATTTGAAAATCAAAATTCAGAAGAAGAAATTGAAGATGATTTTTTTTTTTTAAATTCCAAATGCCTACCTAACATTTTCTAGGTGATGGCTCTTCCGTTTTTCTTAAAAAAAAAATAGGGGGAATTACTATAAAGTCCCATGCAAGAGAATTAATATCAGAAAGGTTTCAATAAGTTGTCAATGCGAGTTATTTGAATTGTCAATGGAGCTGCTTGAGTTGCCAATAAGACATTTTTTATATTAATTCTCTTGTATGGGACTTTATAATAATTTCCCCAAAAAAATATTTTATTTGCAAATGAAGATTAAGTTACAAACTTAATAAATAAAGTTCAAAGCCTAGTATATAAAGCATATCATTTGAATTCTGATCTGAACACTCGTCGTAAAAACACTCTACCCTTGTTAGGACACATAACCAAGAGAAAGAGAAAGAGAACTGGATTCATACCGGAATTTATTTGGTATGCACGAGTAATTAGATTCTGTGACTAGCCCATTATTCTCTTTCACACAAAGTCATACATCCATTTAAATTATTCAACCGTTTCATAAATGGAATGTGACTGCACTTCAACATGTGGAAGCTTCCGCCAAATTACAATAATGCTATATATCCCAAACTTTTCTTGTTCACTCCATCTTTTGCCGAATATCATGCTATAAATTATTCTTTTATGTTCGCACGCAGAATCAGACATATCATTTTTCCACACTCATTTCATTAAAAATCAAAAACCATTCCTAAATCAGTATATTTACCCAAGAAAATACTTTTCTGCTAGCCTCTCCAACTGACAGCTATATATGCTACATAGGAATTACTTGGGAAGAACATAGCGTGGTCTTATGGTATGAACACGTATATTCTTGCTCTTGAAAAAAAAATTGAAGAAGGAAGTATGAATATGTAATCCATAATCATGACGAGCCCTATACATATATTGAAGCCAGAAAAATTCAACCAGGATGAGTAATAGCTTTGAGGTCGCATGATAAGTACGTACGTATTGTTATTACCACGTACATGCATATAAGCCTTTGTTTTTTCGAAGAATATATACTATGTAATCACCAGCTAGGTAAAAACTGTTAAAGGATCAAAACCTAGGAAAACAAATATTGAGCCCCATCTGTATACTTCTCATCTGTAGGTCAAAGCCTATACCCATCCATGGCCAACATTGACATGTGATGAGGGACGTACCACCGTTTTGTTACCTTTTCTTCTGACAGGAAAGAAAGTAGATCGAGGAGATGATGACGAGGAATGAAGTAAAAAAGAAGAAGAAACAATGTTCTTGAATCAGTCAAATGAGAATTTTCGAGAGTTTCTGCGATTGCATTCAAGTGGCTCATAAACTTGTACACATCCAGTATATTTATGATCTCCTTTAAAGTTAAGCCATGGGATTCTTGGTTAAAGCTGGCCTACTAGTACTCTGTTATCCAAAAAAAAAAAAAAAAAGCTGGTCTACTCTAAGTCCGTTATGAGGTAATCTAACAAATAAAGCCTTCAAAAAACCGTCAGATTTTGAAATGATGTGAATTTGAATAATGTTGAAGAAGCTTTGAATGTGCTAGCTTTCTTCAAGCAGCTTCATGGTCATGATTATTGTTTCTGAGTGTATATATTCTTTTAAAAGCAGAAAATTCCAATGGGCCATTATATATATCACTTGAGATCTTCCAACATGTCCATGCAAAGTGCAAACACATGTGCATATAACACAACACAATTATACGAAACACACAATATTATTAGAGCAAGAATTTGTTGGTGGGTCAACATCTAATATCACTTTATCTCGTAACCACCAACCTGTAGGCTAAACGCCAGTAAGTAGGCACATGGAGTTGCATTCTATCTAATCTATATCTCTGTCCCATAATTTTCATATTCTCTAACTCAATAAGATATATAACCCATGTGGCCACACGGAACTAATTAAGACAGATTTTTTGGGCCCAAATCAGGAATTAAGGCATAATATGGGCCAGATTAATTAATGACCATTGTGTCTATTTATATTGCTTGACAAAATTGTGAAGCTTCTTGCTTGTTCAGCTCCAACAGAAATAATTTCGGTGGCCTAGCTAGATAGCTTAATTAATCATGCTATTCTGGGATCCAAGATTTCTTTTTTATGGGGACCATTCCTGTGTGTGCAGTGCCTTACTAGATTTCGATCCACGTGAACCATTTGCTAGCTACAACCTACACAATCATAGTAAGGCTTCATTTCTCTCTCTCTCACACACTCATACGTTCATTGGTGTTCATAATAAATGAGATAACATGTGGTTTTGTCGCAGAAAAATTATTATCGCCAAGAAAGACATGGCTACTTTTTAGCCTCTCGTTTTGATCTCGTGCAAATTGAGTCAATCTCCAAAAACAGTATATGTATTTTTTTTTTCTGACTTTCTCATACTGTAGCTAAGGCTGCGTTTTCATACATCACTAAAAAAGCATGTTTTTAAAATTGTTGCTGTTATATTCTCTAGTTGTTATTATAATATATGCGTGATTTTTTTTTTGGCCGAGTTATTATTACTTGTATCTTTGATATTCGTTGCTGATATATATCATACAAAAACATTTTGATATATATGCTGCTTATTATACGTACAACTGGTATTCATCTCCCATGACCAAAGATAACGAAGAACCCTAGCATGAATTCTGAAAACTGCATGACCAACTTTGAAAAAAAAAATATAGATCTAAGAAAATCCGTTTTTTACAAAGAATTGAAGAAAGTGCCAACTATGTGCATCTATACGTACAGTCGTTCAGTCCACATTATAGCAGATGTCTCTACAGAAATAATTTATTCTGCAGCACTATTCTTTGAACCGGAGATTGAACAAGTTGATGCGTCTTATGAATGGGAAAAGATAAGAAGAAATGATCAAAAACTATCATCTGATCATTAAAGATGCTTTTATGGATTGCTTTTACCTGGCATTAAAGATGGACCAAATTATAGGCTTCTTGCTCCACTAATGCATGGCTTTAATTAAGTTGTTCAGTTTCTATATATAAATTTTATAATCTTGCCTCGTAAGGCCCTAAAACAGCATTACTAAAGATTTTTCTACTTGTAAATTTAATAACTTTCTCTCTATTCTGTGAGAACGAGACTTCTTCAAACATGCGTAATTTCAATGCCTGATCTGATCTTTCTCTCGCAAACCCTAAGATTACTGAAATGTAGTATTATTGTATATGGTTTATTCACATGTCTCTTATAGAATCCTTCAAGATGAACTGCGAACTCCAAAGCGTGATTTGTTTAATAATTAGAACTTAATGTAACCGGATCTATATATATATATAGTTGATGCACAGGATATCTGAAGTAACGACGACGTAACACTCGACCTCTGAAGTAACTGATTCAAACTAATAAGTACACAGCCTGTTTGGGAATCTCATCCATGTGTGTGTATATGCCGGGAATTTCGTACTGATTCATTAATCTTCTACCTAATGATATAAATCAAATCCAGAGAAGAACGTAGTCTTCTTGCGCCACACACACACACACACACACATATTGCAGAATCTTATATATGTCACTGAAGGTCGATTTCTTAATTAGGTAGGGCTAGCTAGGTGGGAGCCAAGGGGGTCATAATCAGCTCACTGTTTCCCATAATTGGAACCTCACTAAGGTACCTTATTCAATTGACCATATTCTATTCTCATAAGGTAAGAGGTTTTAGATAGGTTTTGATGATGATGATTTAAGAAGGCACATCTTCTCGGTTGCTTTACACTCGTATTATTGACATCCCTCTCTCTCTCTGTATATATATGTATATCCGGAGATATAAAGTTAGCTTTGAACCAAATTGTGCAGACACTAATCATAGTGGAAGCGAATATCCTAAACCTGCTTTTCCCCTTAGGTCCTAATTTTCTATGCACATGCATCAATCCTCAGTGTTTTCTTTATTTATACACGCCTTCATATATTATTCAAAGAGCGTATATTATCAGATTCCAAACATGAAAGGGGGGAAAAAGACTGGATATCATCTGGCAAAGGGGATTAAGCCTCATTTGCCAACTGGGTGGAAATTATTTAGGGTATACATATATAATCGCAAGTCTTTAAAATAAAAAACGTGTTTAAAGGAGAGAGATGGGAGAGATTAGGAAGGGAAGACCATGAAACACGAGATTCTAAGCAGAGACCCAATCATGCAGAGAGATGGCCCAGCGAATGAACGGTTGTGATTGATGGAAGTGGTGGGCCGTATTCCAGTAGGATCATTAAGACTCGCCATGGATCTTTCTGTGATGCCAGCAACTGCTTCATGAAAAGGAGGGAAGAAGGAAAAGAAAAGGGAGGGAAAACTAATTTTCTTTTAATTTTTTTTTAAAAGAGAATGATCCACCTGTTTGTCAGTGACAATTGTACATTGGTTTGGGCAATAAGCAGCAGCCAGACCCCACCACCTGAGCCGATACCTGGAACTGATAAGGTCTTTGACCCCACCATCCTATTAATCACCTTCTCTCTAAAATCTTTAATCATTGATGCAGTAAACCTCCATATCCATGGCCAACATTTCTAATCACACTACTTATCCTCTCGTAAACTAAACTAACCCCACTCCCTAATTCTAATCTTTCTTTGTTTCTCTTCATTACTGGTTAATACTGTTTCATTTCATCCACTTCAGTACTCAGCTAATTAATTGATTAATTAATTAACTCTGTGGCCCTGAAATTAAAAGAAAGCTGACGATGAATGTGAAAAATAAACCCAATGGCTCTGCAGGGGTAGCTAGGAAACTTTCCAGGAGGATCGTTTCTGTTCTTGACTTGGTTGGATATGTGTGTGTGTATGAGAAAGCATGGAATTACAGAGTAAAAGGAAGAAAAGAGGATTGCACAAACAATGATGATGATGAGATATCGTGTAGTCAAATAAATCATCGAACAAGAAAAAGGGAAAAGGAAAAGAAAAGGCAGCCAAAAAAACCCAATTGTACGTTAAAATAGTGTCATTCATTCTTCATCCTCCAAACCCTAAAAACCTTCTCCTCTCGCCCTCTCCCTCGCTCTCTCTCTCTCTCTCTCTCTCTCTCGCCTTCATTCTCTTCCAAAATATTAATCACGCCAAAAAATTAATTTTGGAATAAATATAATAAAAACTCAATTTTGAAGAGCAAATCAAACCTCACGTGTGTTAACACACATCAAACTCTATTACCCCCAGCAAATCGATCCCCATAAGATCCTCTAGGAGCGGTGACTGTTTGTATCGTGTCGATCGTCGCCGCCGCCGCCGCCTCCTCCACCATCTCCGTGATGTGATTGAGACCCACTTGCCTGAGACTCCGAAACACCACTCACAGATCGGTATGGGTTGACGCCGGCAAGCATACTCAAATGTCCCTCGTTTATATTACCAGTTCCGCCGCCACTAATCCCGGACGACCCTAATTGTTGACCGGGCAACAACGCCATAGGAGTAGGGAAGTTCATAAAATGCAACCCGCTGGACATGGTAGCACCTCTGTACAACGCACTGTTGTTCACAGGCGGGAATGTCCATATGGGATCCCCGCTCATAACTTGATTATTCGAATTCGTCAACATCCAGATATTCGCCGGAATCTGTGCGTGGCTCGTCGTAATCGCCCCCGCGCTCGATTGCAACAAATAACTTCCCATTTGATATTGCTGTGCTGAAGTAGAGGGCGACAACTGATCTTGCTCTATCGGTCGCCTTTTTCTCGCCATACCTTCTTCGGCCTCCGTCAAATCCAACGTCGTGGAGGAGGAAGGAACACCTCCCTCACCTCCGCGCAATTCCTGCTTCGCTTGCAACATACTACCGCCGGAGAAACTATTAGACTGAAAATTCAGCAGCGTTGAAGTGTTGTTGGCATCGGAAGACAAGCCGATGCCGGGGAAGAAGCTTCTCCGCTGTTGAACGGAGAAGTTGGGATTGAAGTAAGACGATCTGAGCTGAGAAGGGACGGACATGGTGGAGCCGGAGCTTCTCAGAGAAATATTAAGGGAGGTGAAATTAGCGGGGATGGTTCCAGTGCCCGTGGCAGCGATGACGGCGGGCTCAGCCTGTTGGAGCAGCCACTCGATGGTTTCCCCATCAGACTTATGGCCCAGCTCGCGGGTGAGCTGGAAGACGCGAGCAGCACACAGAGCGGGCATTCGAATACGGCGGCCACGACCGTCGACCTTGGTGTGGCGGTCCTTGGTGGAAGTTCTCTTAGGCGGTGGCTTCTTGTTGGAGGGCTCCGAGGAGGAAGAGGTGGGAGGGACGACGTTAAGGACCTGATTGGATCGGTTGGAATTGGAGGCGGTGGGTTCAGCGGAGATGGCTAAAGAAGGGTAAGAGGAAGAAGTAGAACAAGAAGCAGGCTCTTGGTGATCCTCTTTCTTCTCGAGGAGCTGAAATGGGAAGTTGGGACGGTGGTGATGGTGGTGGTGGTGGTGGTGGAGATCATCACCACCCTCCATGATCGCATAAGAGGGGAAGATTAAAGTTGAATTTGTAATGGAATGTTGTGTGGTGGGTCTGTTGTCATGAGCTGTGGGAATGAGGAGGAGGAGGAGGAAGGATGTGATTTGGTTTCTTTGTTAGGGATTTAATTTTTGATGAGGGGAAGGAGCTTTAAGCAACAAAGATAATGAGTGGGAATTATATGGGCGAGCTTTAAAAAACATTATTTATTTATTTATTTTATTTTATTTTGAAGGAAATGAAAAAAGAAAATGCTTAGCGTTGGGGGTGAAGAAGTGTGGTTGGTTTTTTAAATATTTTCAAGTGAATGATGAAGGGAAAAAAGGGGGAAATTTTATTTTTTTTTTGTGGGGGTTGGCTTTTTTGATTGTGGATGGACAGGCGTCTTTGGTTCAGAGTCCACGTGAGGTGCTCTTTATATCATTCAATCCATAAAGACAATGCCCGTGGGCCCCAATCCCAAGTCAAAAAAAATTAAAAATTTAGAGCCAAGCTCTGGTGGGTCCCCTCTCATTCAAGTAATTATTTCCCTTTGCCTTTCCTCTGCCTTTCCTCACGGGGCTTACCTACTCTCCAAGTCATAAATAAAATAAAGGGTAGATTTTTTTTTTCAAAATAATTTACTATTTACGAGATAAATTGTGGAAGGAGAATTATTTTGTTGTGAGAAGAATTTTATTTCGTTCCATGCTGATATGTTTTAGAATGTCATTCCAACTCCTCCTGGCCTTCAACTTCCTCTCTCAATTCTCTAAATAAATAGTATGACACAATTCTGTGAGTTAATTCATCTAATTACTATTTTTAAGTTCTATATGTGCTAATACTACTATGTAATAACCAATTAGTAAGCTCACGTTCATTATTAATTAGCTACTCACATTGATTGAACATGTTATATGTATAGTTCTCCATATGAAGAAGCTAATGAATTATGAAGATCGATGTTGCCCTTTTTATCTCAAGTCGTTGTATTAAACCACTTTTTAATCCCAACCACGATTTGGAGGGTTTTCAGGAAAATAAGGGACAAAAAGATCTGGAAATATATATATATATATATATATATGAGAATACGAGGAATTTCGCACTCACTGTATAGCTCGAACTGTGTGTGTGCATACTTTGGCGGGTGATGTTGGTAAGCTATAGGACCACCGCTTCTACCTCCACCACCAAACTGATTGAAATGGTTCTTCAATTCCCAGTCTTCAGAGTGAGGCCAATTACTATTATTAATGATAGTATTATTATGATCATCGTCGTCATCATATAATCTATCTGAGAGCATTTTCATTTGATGTTTTATATAATCATACGACTGTACTCTATTGATTCTTGTAGAGCCATGTGAGCGCAAATTGTAGGAGGAGTCGTTTTCTTTGGCGTTAATATATGAAAAGAGGGGTAATTTGAATTAGTCAGTCTCCTGAACTTGAAAAGAATTTGTAGTGTTACCGTTAATTGACATGCATGGATCAAAGGAAAGAGTGAAAACGTAGGAGTAGTGCTTTTTGGTTCGTGTTAAATGGTGGAGTAGTAGCTTTTGGTCCCGATGTTATCACATGCAGATATGCAGAAGTAGCCAATGAATGAGGACAAAATCCAAAACCATATATATTTATATATATATATATATATATAAAAGCTCATCAACAGATATTAAGTGTTTTGCTTATAATCCATCCATCAATTACCGGTAAGCAAAAGTAAACAGTGCAATCATCATTGTTCAACGCAAAATCCAATTAACCCCATGCATTGTATAGATTCTACCTTTCTTTCTTTCGGTTTTTTTAACTGTAATTTGTCGTCATGTAATTCCACTTTGTTTGACCCTGATCCAAAGTACCCATTAAAATATTCCTCCAATTAAAACACCTTTCTACCTGCACCTTATAATTATTATGACCCATTTCATGCCCATTCATGCATTAATCTTTTTCAAATCCCCCTGAAAGAAGGAGAACATAAACACAACAACTGTAAAGGAACTGATATATTCAAATAGAGTACAGCGTTACCCTTCCCTTGAGATTAGGAGTGATAAATGAGGAGAAAATAGTTCTGTTGCTGCACTAAATATAGAAGGGATTGAATTGGATTGCATCAAATAAATTGTATCAACTTCTCATGGAGGTTGCATGCATGTCAAGGGTGTAGGTCCTTCAGATAACCATACTCTAAAATTTAGCTGTCTAAGTTGGAAAGCTCAAGGTTTTAAATGACCTCTCATGTAAGTTAACCCTCCCAATGCAGGGACTCATGTAATTAATTAATGCAGAATCGGATTAATCGAGTTATTTACGAGCATAGAAGAAGAGGAAGAATGCTATAGATGTATGTGTGAGTGTGAAGTGATTAGAGAGTGTGAGGGTGTTTCGGGTGGAAGAGGGCAAAGTGGACCAGACAGATATTAATAGTTGCTGCCGTTTCCTCAGACCACATGCTCTTGCTACTTTTATGTATGTCATATTGAACAAGACAGCTTACCCTCCCCACCCCCATCTATATATATATATTTATATATATAATCAGTTATATTTTTTTCTTGTAAATCTCCTTCGTTTCATTCGTATTGGACAATTCCTGTTTGGCCCCACGCATTCAAGTTCATTTCAGTTTCCTTCCCTTGCTTCAAATACACATCCATGGCGCTATATATGCATATATACGTCATAGATTCTTATGGATGGGTTTCCTTGTTATACATTCAGACCCAAATTGAAGAGTCTCTAAAGTTAATTAAACCCACTTATTTGATGAAGATATTTTCTCAAGAGTCAATTTGGGGGGAGGGAGAGAGATAGTGATATAAACAGTAAGGATTTGTGGGGAGAGGTGAAAGACAGTGACAGTAGGAAAAGATAAATTGGCATTTGTGTTTGGTGTTTCCTGTCAAACACTTTGAGGACTCTGATTCCCCACTGTTTGCTCTCTTCTCTGCCTCCCTGCTGGCTTAACCAATACACACACACACACACACACACACACAGAGAACCTCTCTTTACTTCTCCTCTGTTACCATCTCCAACTATTCTTCCTAATTTCGCATATTAACCAACTCCTCTATCCGGTCAGAGTTTTTGTTTGATCATAAATACAAGGTCAAATTTTGTTTTACCTCCGACACACACACACACTAATTATTATTTTTTTCTCATGATGCTCCTATCTATAAGGGTATTTTTTTTATATCTATGCATTCAGTTTTAATCATTAAATGATTTGCTCATTTCTTTTTAAAGGTGTCGTAAATTCGCTACATTTAAATTATATTTAACCTTTATATTTAACCATCTTAACCATTTGTATCTGAATCATGTGAATTAGAAATATGATCTTATATTTAGAATTATAGTGAGAAACTTGTATATATGATTAAAAAAAATATATCTAGTCAAGTTATTGGTTATTTGCAACTAATATGCAGGGAGTTTGTGACATTTTTCTCAAAATACTCCGCCATTTAATGATTGCATGAAATCGGAATAGTCCAATAATAGGGGTAAGGGAAATAAAAATTTAATATAAGAGATAAGAAGAAATTAGATATTATATTTATGAATAAACTAAAATTCTTAAATTTACTTTATATTTAGAACGGGAGAGTATATCTTAATTAATTCAAAGTTGTTTAAAATAATTATGTCTCCTGATTGAGAAGATTATTCTATTGGCTATCTATATACTCTCTTTAATTAGTCGCAAGTCCTAATGACAGAGTAAAGTTAACTAATTTCACAGTTGTTAGAGAGTGACAGTTCGTATCCTTGAAATTTGATAACATGTAACTTTTCAGTCTTATCCCTCGATTAAAAACCATGGTATGTTTAATTTGTGGATACAAAAAAGTCAACAACTTAATGCAATTAAAAGGGGGCAATGTTTAAAAAAAAAATTTAACTACCATATCTTGATCTTATTAGTTTAAAGGGTAGATAGAGCTTTAAAATTTCAAACTATAATAAGGGTAAGAGAGGGGGCCTCAAACCCTCACATCAACAGCTCAGTGTTATATCTGTGTATAGTTCAAACATGGGCTTTGACGAACACAACATCTCAATGTTATATATCTCTGCCTCCTTAAGATTAAAACAAGTGTGAATTATCCCACGTTTAGATGTAAAATGATGTATCTAGAATGCATGGATACAGTAAATGATTAACAAGTAACCGGCAGAAATTTTGATGCATTGTAATTAGAATATACTATAAAAATTGAGAGTTTCATTCCATGAGATGTTAGGTCTGAGAATATGATCTGACTTTTTCGGAAAAGTAAATCATGTCACAAGGAAACAAAGATTAGAAGGTGGAAACGACAAACAGATTCACTCGATAAGAGAGAGTGTCATTCCAAGTAGAATATATTTTTTTTTCCCAAGTGGGGAAATTTTTTTTTTAAAAAAAATGGTATAGAAAAATGGAAAGAGAAAAAGGGGAGGGGGGTAATATCACTTTCTTTGTAAGCTTTTTGCCTGCCGCTACTACTCCGGACTCTCATGAAAAGTAGAGCCCAGTGAATCCAACAGGGCTATTTCTGTAAATTCACTTCCTGCCCCCCAATTTCCCCACCTCCCCTGTTGCCGCGTGCCTCCCACTCTCCCCATCCCTTCCTTAAGTTTGGCAATACACACACATCAATATACATATATATATATATATGCAAATATAAATACATATGCATATATAATCGCATAAAATGTCGTTTACTTTTTTTCTCTTTCAATCTAAGTATTTTTTCCCTTGAGATTAAATAAGGATAAAATTGAAAAAAAATCTTAACATAATTTTTAACTCTTTAAGTTTAATTTTATTTAAAATATTTGTTCTTCTAATCAAATAAAAATCTGGATTATTTTATCATTTAAAGATCAAAACCATTTATTTTAAATTCGAGAGACTAAAATTAAAATTAAAGTAAATTTAAAAGCCTGAATATTATATGAAAACAATGACAAATAACAATCTTTTAAGTAAACTTCTATCTATGGGAACAAATTTCTTTCAATTTATAATAAATACTAGCTAGAGTGGTACGTTGTTTAGGTGTTTCACTTTCTGTTTAATTTTGTAATATGTTTTATACATGAATATATATATATAATAAAGAGTTTTCTGGGTGGGGAGAGTTATAGAATTATTGAATGCATTGTCGAATAAGTTAAAAGGGTCCACGTATGCACGTATCCTATCCAATGGAGTATAGAGAAGTCCAATCAATAAGCAACACACCAGCATCACAAATTCTCCTATCTTCACTTCCCTTCAAGTCAAATTTAGAGTCCAGTCTCGTCTGGTTTCTATAAATGTTCAATTCAACTCTTGCCAAAAAAAAAAAAAACTCTTAATTCCTTGAGTGAAATTTAGAATCTTATTTTATTTATTGATTAATTTATACGTGAATTACAGCATTGCCGTATATTTATATGTGTGCGTGTGTGTATTTTTATAGCCATTAAAAACATTACATTTAATAATTTGTTGGCCATTATGTAATATCTAACTGATAAGTTAATCTTCATCCTGAATGTAAGATGTATTTCTCATATTTATCAATAATTTTCTAAATCACCTATATTGATACTTCCATAATAATAATAATCTAATAAGAGAAAGATGAAGGAAATTAAAACAGATTATTAAGGTGTTTAAGAACAATATGTTGTATAATTAACTAGTTTTTTTAATTGAATTAAATTAGGTAAATAGTTATTACATTAAAGATTAGAGGGGTATTGGATTGGTAGATTACAAACTCGATCAGGCTGAAGATTGCATGGCCTTTTACATTTAGAATTCGCCAAGATGATTGCTTGTTTTGTTTGTTTACTCTCACAAGCTTTAAGTCAAATCGATCAATCAAATTTCCATTGAAATAATGTCCTCTATCAATCAAGTTGCTATAGACTTTTGTTAGTTTTTTTACAACTTTATCTTTATATTTTCAAGTTGATTTACATCTCAATCTGACGTTTTAAATAATGTTAACTTGTAGAGTTATCATTTATCAACCATGTGAGACGCTATCTTAATTATAATATTTGAATCTGACTTGCAAATTTGATGATCTATAGAATCCATGAAACGAATTAAAATATCAAGTCGGAGAATAAAAATCATCAAGACTTAAAAAACAAAAATCCCCGAAGGTTAACCACCTCCACGTTAAAAGCTGAGACGATGTGGCGATGATCCAAACTGGATTATTATCTCATGTTCATGAATCATAAAAGCAAGAAGACCAGGCAACTGATTTTTGGCTCTTTCTCCCACAAATCATTAATTACGGATATCTCTTTCGGGAAATTAATTTTTAATTTGTGGAGAATAATAATTACAACAGGGTGGTGTGATGACTACACTCGTATATGTGATATGCAAGCGATTGTTATGATGAATACCAGCAATGATAGTGTTAGTGATAAACATAGCGGCTATGATAACAAGATATCATAATCAATGGTGCCCTTAATTAATTAATCAACGGATATACAAAACATAAAGTTGATGGCGGCAACATAGTCATCGTTTTCATGCACCTATACCTTTCTCCAATCCTGCTTCCCCCCTCACCCAAAAAAAAAAAAAAAAATTCATTTAGCATGCCGGATAATAATATATAATAACCACACACACGCGCGAGCAAGTGTTTGAATTTAACTGTGACGTAAGACTTGCTAGAGAGGGGAACAATGGTAATAGGGACACAATAAAACGAGAGAGGCAAAGTTGATTGAAAGCATCACATCGAAGTGAGCATAAATATAGGGAATATATTAGGGGAGGCATAAAGATGAAACACTGTACAAGATATTGGATCCGATGCATCGATCATGGAATCAAGTAAAGGGGATTAATACAGAGAGAGAGAGAGAGAGAGAGAGAGAGATTTGTAGGATAACAAGCATAAAACAGTATAGTACTCCTTGTTTGTGAGAGGGAGAAAAATTATTGGCAAAAAAAAAGAGAGGGAGAAAAATTAAATGATTGATGTGTGTTTATATATCTATATATTTGTGGCTTGTACGTGCCACTTTGATACTGCTCTAAGATAGGATCTGATTTTTCTCGCTTTATTCTTTACACGGATGATAAATATATATTTGCTAAGCGGCCCTTGTTTTTAATTTTATTTGCTGTAGGGGGGAAGGGGGGGGGTAAAAATGGAGGATGAGGGAAACAGAAAGGTAGTGAATAGGAGTGGTCAACAGAAGAATTGACAGAAGAGGCACGTGTTTACTGTCTTACACATGATGACGAACATCGATGCCTACGAGTTACGACCACCCAAAGGACATACACTGTATAATGAACCAATACGCCATCTTCTCTCTCTCTGTCTCTCTTGAAGAGAGAGAGAGAAAAAGCTGCCGGAGAAAGGAGCTTGGCTAATAGCTCCATCTCCATAGGGATGATTGGATTCTTGAGCTTCTTTTTCAGAGGCCATTTTGTAAATTTCAAAAGAATGTCCGTCTCTCCCCCCAAAGCAACTACTCTATATCCCTCTTTGTTTGTTTTCCTGTGTAGTCATCGGAAAACTAACTTCGCAGACTAACCATCTAGAAGATCCATGGTTTATATTTGTTTATTTATTGGTCTCTCCTACGATGTCGGAGAGCTTGCTTCATTAGGAAACATTAAAATTAGCAGAAACATTGAGATTTGAAACATTGGGGGAAGCGGAAGCAGATATTCCTTAGCTAGCTCTCTCTCCTTTTCTTTGTTCACTGATGTTGACTTATATCTTATTTATATTAACTTTTAAAAAATATTTATACATCAAAAATTTTTTATTACAATTTGTATAAAAATAATTTTAGAAGTAATTCTAAAGATTTCACAAGTAATTAGACCCTTAAAAACATGTTATATATATATTTCACTCTTTCCCATCCATCGCATACAAACCACATAATAATATTGGTCTACTTTTCAATATGCCGGAGAGAGATACCATTAAGTTTGAAAACTACTCCATTTGATTTTGATCGCACAAACTGCAATTTCCAAGTTGTGGTCCTTGGTATGCACACACATGCACGTGGGTCATTTATGTCCCCCCCCCCTTCATCTCTGTGCTGGTGATTTGCAACGAAACTACTGTTCTTGCAATTTTGAATTAATCTTGTGGTTATTAAAATAGTTTCAACTGATTAAATGATATAAGTCGCTGAGGTGTAATTGGTCAGATTATAGATTTTTTGTTTTGGGTTCTTAGATGACGTGATGTTAATGATACTAGCTAGCTAGGAGGGAGAGATAGATGGATCAATATATATGTGTGTATGTGTGTGATGGTCCCGGGAAAAGAGGAGTTGAAGATTGGAAGGAAGTGGAAGAGGGTTGACCGGCCGGCGAGGTAGAGTCATATCTGAAGAGAAGAAAAGGGAAACATGGAACTATAGAAATGACACACAAAATGAGCAAACATACTCCTAAACCACCGACCAACCAAAAAGGTTATAAATCCTTTTGTTATATTTTACACTTTCTATTTGAGCTGGCCACCTCAAATCAAGGACAGCTAGCTAGCTTGTAAAGGACTATACGTTATATATATATCTTCCCGTGAGAATCCAATCAACGGAAAGCAATTGGCTGTCTAATATGGATGGACTATTCGAGTAAGAAATATTCAAAGAGGAATGGAAAGAAACTTGTCCACGTTTTGATTCTGTTATAGCTTGCTTGCTTCTCTGTGTTGTTGTGGAAATATTAGAATTCATTCGACATTAATGTCACTAAATTCAGGAAAGGGTGTCGTATTATTGGATCGTTCCGACAGTTCAATCTGACCGTGGCGAGTGATTCTGACAAAGCCCTTTGCTTGGAACTGCCGACCGAAGTGTCACAGAGAAAGCATATTCAGAAAAAAAAGAGAGAGTTTTATTTAGCATGTGGATCTTCTCAAAGTTAAAAGATATTTCATTTGAGACATTGCAATGTCAACGTTTTCTGTAGTTGGGTAAGTGTTCTGTACAATGTGCAGTCCATTGTAATCCCCTTTTCAATTCTTAAGCATTTGGGCTCGACCCAAGATAACTAAGTAGGGCCAAGTTCAACAGGCTAGCTACACATCCCTAGAGCACCAACCAATTATCCAAGTGTTTGTACCAAAAATTTCAACCAAAAAAACAAGTATCAAAGTTCCTTTAACACGGCTAGACACAAAGGCCAAGGCAATATTCATAATAGAAGACAAATCTTACTCACGGTTTGTATTTAGGACAGAAGGGAGTATGCATTTTCATATCTACTGAAATTAAATGCACACTGAGCTAGAGTATGATCTAGGACATTAGTAGCAGAATGAAGCTAAAACCCAGCTCCACTCTGAGCTAAGAATACAAAACTGTAAACACTTGAAGGATGTCTTCAAACAAACCTAATGAGTAATATGGGTATGGGTCATATATAATTCTCTGTCCCTGACTCTTCCTTCTTGTGATGAACAACTAAGCAGAAGCATTATGTGACAAGCTCTCATTGTGGAACCAAGCCGTGCATCACCATGTGACCGGGGGAGGGTTTATTAGTTGTCTCCTACAACCCAATACTGCTTCACAGCAAACAGAACCTTCTCTGAAACATGAGGCCCATCCTCATGATCCACCATATGTGTATTCCATCTCATTCCTTTCACTAACATTCTCACTTTTCTCAGCACATTCACATCATCTCTCAATATCACCGCTCCTTCTGGCCTTAATATACGGTCCATCTCTAGCAATATCTCTTCTGCACTGCACCTGATGTATATTCACCACCATCTACGTCAGAACATATTTAATTTATTAATAATGAAAATTATCAATTCCTCATTATAATAATTAAAAAGCTCCTACCCGTCCTTGTACAAGCTGAAAACTCCATTTGCATGGATCAGGTCATATGTTCTTGGATATGTGGAGAAGGCTTCACACCTATATGAAGCAGAACACCAAATGAGAGAGAAGTCTATATGATTCGAGGATCTATATATATATATATAACATTTCATTGATGATTCCAAAAGAGTGTATATATAGAGGCATTCCATTTCATAGACTCACCAATCATGATAGATGCCAATCAATCCACGCTCAAATATGACACCGAGGGTATCTTTCTCAGCAATTGTAGGGACAACGTTCATGACCCACAATTTGGGAGATTCCAGGGCAGCGGCAAAACTTCCTAGGCCAGCGTTCATGTCCATGATGTTTCTGTACCTACCTGAGTCTAAGATTTTGTTGATCTGTTTGTAAGCCTGAACATGCTTCTTCCATATTCTGTTGTCTTCATTGTACATTTCCACAGTTATACCATCGACGGACCTGCTGGATATTCTGGCTGGAACAGCATTTAGCCTCTCTGAGAATGGCTTCCATGAATCACTGCCTTTAGGAGAAGGTGTCACACACTTCTCCATCGTCTTGTACCTAGAATACACAGTAACAGAAATTTCTCAGGAAAAAATTGGATTTCTCAAAAGCTTTAGCATCTTAAGAGAAAAACATACCAGACATCGGGTGAGGATTCACATGTTGTTAGTTGAGAACTTTGTCGACGACATTCATCAGAATTTAATCTTTTTCTCCATACAGCAATCTCACCCATTTCGTGTTTCTTTTCCCAGCAGAGAAGTGTGGCCATTTCTTCAATCTTCCTCTGCTCCTCTTCAAGTTCTTCTTCAGGACGCTCCCACGCTCGATGGTTATTCTTCCAGTTTATTGGAGGACCAGAAAGTACCCAGTAACCACCTGGCCTAAGAACGCGATCCACTTCCATCATGTATTTTCCATCTGTCAATTTTTTAATCCAGCAATCACAATGTCAATAGAAACATTTCAAAACATAAATGAAAAGGAAAAATCATAATTACTGATCGCACCATTTCCACCCCATGGAATCAAACACCTGGAACAGTGAGCCGTGTCAAATGATCCGGCAGGGAAAGGTAGCTTTATGGTTCCTACAACTCCAATGATTGCAGGAACACCTCTTTCCAAAGCAAATTGAACTTGCGCTTCATGAGAGTCCCTTGGCGCAATTGACATCGTAATTACATTCTTCTTAAACAAGTATGCACCCAAACTAGCAACCTATGGCCGCACCATATACCAGTACAGATTTTACCAAGAGATCTCATATCAGATCACATACGAGGTAACAGTAATAAATGTACAACATGCATATGTTTATTTAGTGATGATGTTACGTGTACTTACCCCACAACCAGTATCTAAAACAGTTCTAACGATGCCATTGGAAATGGGTATGGCAGAAGCGAGTTTATCAATATAAGCATCGGCTCCTTCAGGAAACTGCGTTCCACCACCGGGAAACCTGAACACGTTACCTTCATACTGGATCCAATTCTGCACAGCCTTCTCAATGGTGAGGCTCTTATAAGGCGCATTGGCATATGGCACGTAATCACGACTCTTAGGCCAAGGAAACGGCGTCGCATAACCTTTGGGTGCAGGTATGAGGCAACGGAGCCTTTGTTCTGCAGGATAGCAATGCCTTTCTCTGTAGTTCATGCCCTCTCTTGGGAATGTCATGGCTCGAGTTTGATCATGACAGGGCGTGAAATCACTGTAACTCTCCTCACAGGGTTCGAACCTTTTGATTTCTGCTTCATCGGAATCATCATCGTCGGGTACGGTGGAAATCGTGGAAGTACCAGTGTCACGATGGGTCTCGTAGTTTAAGTCTGTGACAATGGTGCAATCTGTGTGTTGGGTAATCTCGGTGGCTATAAGGTCTCCTTTTCCAGAACCACCTCGTCGCCATGCGCCGAATAGAAAGAAGCAACCGCATAGGCCAGCGATGATCAGAATCTGCATGGTATTCCATTGGTTTCTGTTGTCTTTGGTGTTCTCTTTGGTCGCCATGATCGATAGATCAATGTTTCTTTAATCTCTGTAACCAAATTTTAGTGCAGATCGCTACATATAACAAGAAAACGATGAAAGCGTAGAGGGTGTGGGAAGACTTATTACTGATGTGAGATGGAGGAATATGATCAAAATAGAGTGACCATGTTGGTGTTGGGAGGGAATGAATCCATGGAAGGTGAAGGATTAGGAGAGCTTGGGGTTCATGGGAAATGGTGAAGGAAGGGGGAGGTTGGGTGAGCAAGTGTTTGTGTTGGTTTGACCCGTGTTTTGTGCAGTTAGTGGAAACCGAGGTGATGTTTGCGACATGTACGAGGACACGAACATGTCTCATTCTGAAATGTGGGTCCTTTTTGCGATTCCTCACTCTTCCCTTTTCTTCGGGTAGTTACTTGGGCATTTCCTCCGTCAAATCACAATACTCCATCCTCCATCTTTATTATCAAGGATTTCGATCTAAATTATAAATATGGTTTTGTTCTGAACATTTATGTTTCATAGCTCTACAAAAAATCTGTCACTCTACATGTTTATAATTTATTGTGTGAAAAAAACTGAGACTTTGAACCTGAATAAATAATTCAAGCTTTAAATTAATTGTGAAACTCGGATTATGTATATTTTTTGTTTTAAAAGGAAAAAAAATCATCAAAAATCCGAAACATTGTGGATTAGATGGACCAATCCAATCATCTTGATTTAGTAATTATTAAAGAGGTATGACGTTCCGCTTGTTAACTGCTTGGTCCAGTGGCCTATCTTGATTCATCACCTGGTCCTTCAATTCATGAAGCTGATGCCTCCCTGGTCTACCAAGTCTTCTTCTGGATAACCTAATCAATCCAGGGGAAGGGAGATGACTCTGCCACTTGGCAGAGTGTTCAGCGACATGCAATGCTGTTTGTATTCAGCTGTGGACCAGTAAGAGCCTCCCAGAAAGGTTTTTGATGAAATCCCATAATATTATTTGTTTTAGTATTGCTATTTATGTTTACACTTGATGGTATTTTGATTTTATTTCCTGCAGCTTCATAAAGGCCGGATACCAGCTCGACGAGTTTTAGTTTTGGATTGTACACTTCACGGCAACCAATGCCAAGTCCTTGTGACAACGTATTTTTATATTTTTAAAAATTTGTTTTTTGTTATGAATATTAATATATAGATGTCCATATCTCCAATTATTCTTAATTATGTATCTCCTTAATATCTCATATAATCTTTGATTTTAATCTATTCTCATAATGTTCATTCATGCCTATAAATATAAGGCATAAAATATGTATTAAACACACACTTGAGATAATCATTATAGCTCTCTCTTTCATTTGCGAGAAAAGAAAGTGGGAGGAGAGAAAATGGAGAGAAAATAAAAGTGGAGAGAAAATATTATCACCCTACTTAGATAGACGAGAGAAAACAGAAATGAAAGAAAATTGGTAAATTATTGAATGACTAAAATATCTTTAAATAAAAATCTTTTGAAAAATAGTTCAATAAGTAAAGTATTCTTAAAATATATTAAGCATAATAACAAATTAAATATGATAATGCAAAAATTATATTAACATTTAATATCATTAAATAATTTAAAATCAAATTATTTATTAAAGATACGTTCTCATGTTATTATTTTTCAAAATAAAATAATTTAGATAAAAATATATTATATTTTTAAAAATTACAGGGTTTTAATAAACAATTAAAAAATAAATTAGATATTAGAATATATTTTAAAAATTATCAGAAAAAAGAAAGTTACAGGTAGCACTTAGAAAACCGCAGAGATGGAAGGGGAACCGGGTCATGCCATGGGAGACAGGTCAGGTAGTTACTGACTCGCCTGGGAGAGAATCAAAACGGTGCGTTTTGGTTTAAATAAAAAGGGTACCGTTTTGGAGCACTGAAAGCTCCCCACAACGCCCTTGGAACGGCATCGTTTTGGCGACAGTGAAGCATAGCGTTTCACTTAACACTACTGGGCCAACCTCCTTTGGGACCGTGTTTTGGGCCTCTGCTGAGAAAAAAACAAAATAAAATAAAGACCATGGGCGCTATAATATATATATTTAAAAGGGAGAGACTTTTATTTCAAGAAACCATGGCTTCTTTAAAAATTATTTGGGCTTCCTTTCTTTTTTGACCTTGAATTTGGATTCTTGTTTATTTTATAAAAAAAATGATTTTAGTTTCAAAATATATCTAAACCATATTATTTTGATATTTAAAATTTATACACAAATATTCTATTTGGTAAATATTTATTGGGATTTAATTTTCTTCCTTATCATTTATTAAATACTTAAAATGAAGGAAATTTAATTTTTAATTTTTGAATATTCTATTTGTTAAATATTTATTGGGATTTAATTTTCTTCCTTATCATTTATTAAATAATTAAAATGAAGGAAATTTAATATTTAGTTTTTGATTTTAACAGATATTTTATTTGATGAAATATGTTGATATTAATTTTGGGACATATGATAGTTATTACAGCATAGTGTATAATATCTATAATTTCTCATTTGATTGAGTTCCATTTTTTAACTATTTCCGTTTATCTCTTTAATTGCTTGAACCATATTGAACATGACAAAAATTGATTTTATGGTTCTTAATATTACGAGAAAGAATTATTTATCTTTAGTACTATATGTAGAAATTCATTTGAATGCCCATGGTCTGTAACACACAATTGTATAAGGAAATCAGGCATCCAACCAACAAAAGGCTAAAGCCATGATTTTTGTAGGCCACCATTTACATGTAGATTTAAAATCTAAATATTTAATTATAAAAAAAAAATCCACTTGTTATGTGGAACAATTTAAAGGAAATGTATAACCACTATAAGTTAGTTATACTTCCAAAAACCTGTTATAAGTGGATACATTTATGGTTACAAGGCTTTAAATTTATGTACAAATATAACTCAACTATATTTAGAATCACTTCTCAGCTCAAGTTGTGTGGAAAAAACGTTTCTGATGTGGTTATGCTCGAGAAAACATTATCCACTTTTTCATGCATCCAATCTGTTCTTGCAACATCAAGACATGGAGAAATGTTTTAGGAAAGGTTTTAGGAAATATCTTAAAAATGTTTTTAATGAGGTAGAATTGGTAAGTGTATCAATAAAATGTATACTCTTTTTTCTTCTACTAGGTTTCTGTCCTATTGAATTTTTTTTAGTTGGAGTTTTTTTAATGAAGCACATATTTAGTAATGGACATCCAATGAGGTGTGTTATGAATATTAATGTATGGATGCCTATATCTTCTGTTATCCCTATCTCTTCCATATCTCATGTAATCTTTGATTTTAATCTATTCTTATGATGTATATTCATACCTGTAAATATAAGGTATAACATATGTATTAAACACACACTTGAGATAATCATTACAGCTCTCCCTTTCATTGTTCTCTATATCTTTATTTTACTTAAGTTTCATAACATTTTTTCACTTTCATTTCCTTTTTTTGGGAAAAAATATTTTTATTTTGTAAATTTGTCTATGGGTCGTGGTATCACTGTAAAACGACTGTGTTTAGCCTCTCTCCCTCTCCGTCTCGCGCCGTCGCGCGCAAACCTTAGTCTCTCAATCACCAAGGTAAGGCCGCCGCCGTCGCACCATCTTCCTCGCATTCATATGGCTGCTATTCTCTCCTTCACACTCTTCCTCATCGTCGGAGGCTTGCTGGCAGGATCATTCTCTCCAATCTCTATTAGACTCTTTCACGCCGTTCTTCGAGACTCTCTCCCTCGTATTTCGTGTAGCTGCTCTCTCCCTTAGATTCCCTCTATTCGCCCTTACTCTTCCTCACTTCACCGCCTCACCCTCAGTATCCTGCTCTCGCAAGGTTTAGTTCTCCATTTCGTACCCAATGTAGCAGCAGAGGTGTGAGTGTGATGATTGAAGGTGCTCCTGCCTCCGGCGCCCCCAATCCTTATTCTCTAATCCCAGCATCTCATACTCTCAGCACAAGTAATTATTTTTATTGTTAACGAGATTTATATGGTTGATCAGCCTGTGATTGCTTTATTTCAATGAGGAATGTGTCAATAAATTGTTGTATTTTTCTTTAATTCAATTTGGTGATTCAATTTTCACCCTTTTTTGTGGGTTTTGCGGTGGTTGATACGTAGGTGGGAAGCGTTTGCCAGACCGTACAGAAGCAATCCAGCGGGCTTTTTGTTCTGCTACCGAATAAATTTTTTGTTTTTATGTGTGTAGGTTCATGTGCTGCTCAAGGAACGGCTTATGTTTGGTTGATGGATTTATTTGATTTATTCATAGAATTATTCATACTGCGTCATCTTGGAATGAGTTCTACTTTACTTCCTAAACATGTTGCTGCTGTTGTAAGATCTCAAAAGGACCCCCTTAAAGCACTTGAAATGTTCAACTCGGTGAAAAAGGAAGATGGATTCAAGCACACATTATTCACTTATAAATGCATGATTGAAAAGCTTGGATTCCATGGGGAATTTGAGGCAATGGAGAATCTTCTTTCAGAGATGAGATTGAATATTGATAGCAGCTTATTGGAGGGAGTGTATATTGAAGCCATGAAGAACTATGGGAAGAAAGGGAAGATTCAGGAGGCTGTTAATATATTTGAGCGGATGGACTTCTACAATTGTGAGCCATCTGTTAAATCATTTAATGCGATTATGAATATACTGGTTGAGCAAGGCTATTTCAATCAAGCCCACAAGGTATACTTGAGAATGAGAGATAAGAGGATTTCTCCTGATGTATACACCTTTACCATAAGGATAAAGTCCTTCTGTAGGACAAGCAGGCCTCATGCTGCTCTGAGGCTGCTTAAAAACATGCCTTCCCAGGGGTCTGATTGCAATGCAGTAGCATATTGCACAGTTATTGCTGGATTTTATGAATGCAATTATCCGGTTGAGGCATATGAATTGTTTCATAAAATGCTTGGCCAATATCTTTGTCCTGATATTGCCACATTCAATAAGCTTATCCATACACTTTGTAAGAAGGGTAATGTCCTAGAAAGTGAGAAACTTCTCGACAAGGTATTGAAGAGGGGGATCTCTCCTAATTTGTTCACTTTCAATATTTTCATTCAAGGACTTTGCAGGGAAGGGGCTCTTACCAGGGCTGTCAAATTATTTGATAGTGTGTATAGGAAAGGCCTAGTTCCGGATGTTGTAACCTATAATATATTAATCTGTGGATTGTGTAGAAATTTTAAGGTTGTTGAAGCTGAGAGGTATTTGCACAAAATGGTTAATGATGGATTTGAACCTGATGGCTTCACCTATAATAGTATCATTGATGGATACTGCAAGGCTGGGATGATACAAAATGCAAAGAATGTTTTGAAGGATGCAATCTTCAAGGGGTTTGTGCCTGATGAGTTTTCTTATTGTTCCTTAATTAATAAATTATGCCAGGATGGTGAGATAGATCATGCCATGGCTGTTCTTAAAGATGCACTAGGTAAAGGTATAAGGCCTAGCATTATTGTGTACAATACCTTAATAAAAGGGCTATCTCAACTGGGTCTTATTTTGCCAGCTTTGCAGCTGATGAATGAGATGTCAGAAAATGGTTGCCATCCCAATATATGGACGTATAACTTAGTTATAAATGGCTTGTGCAAGATGGGTTGTGTATCTGATGCCAATAAACTCATGAACGATGCTATTGCTGATGGGTGTCTTCCAGACATATTTACTTTCAATACTTTGATTGATGGCTACTGTAAACAGTTGAAGTTAGATGATGCAATTGAGATGGTCAATAGAATGTGGAGTCATGGTGTGTCTCCTGATGTTATCACGTATAACACTTTATTAAATGGGCTTTGTAAGGCTGCAAAATATGAAGATGTAATGGAGACTTTCAAAACGATGTTGGAGAAGGAATGTGTTGCTAACATAATTACGTACAACATACTCATAGAAAGCCTTTGCAAAGCTAAGAAACTAAATGAAGCTTTGGGTTTGCTTGGGGAAATGAAAAGCAAGGGTTTGGCTCCTGACACAGTGAGTTTGGGAACATTGATCAATGGGTTCTGTGAGATTGGTGATCTTGATGGAGCTTACCAGTTTTTCAGGACCGAAAACCAACATAAGAATTTTCAGACAACCGCAATATATAATATAATGATTAGTGCTTACTCTGAAAAGCTTGATATAAATACAGCAGAAAATCTGTTTACTGAGATGAATGAAAATGGACTAGATCCTGATAGCTATACTTATCGGGTCATGGTTGATGGTTTCTGCAAGACTGGAAAAATTACTTATGGATACAATTTTCTGTTGGAGATGATTAAAAAGCGATTTATTCCATCACTGACAACATTTGGACGGGTTTTAAATTGTCTTTGTGTGGAGCACCAGATTCCAGAGGCTGTTGGCATCATCCACCTTATGGTAGCCAAGGGCATTGTTCCAGATACTGTTAATACGATTTTTGAAGCTGACAAAAAGGAGGTAGCATCACCTAAGATTGTTGTGGAAGACTTGCTAAAGAAGGGTTGCATCACTTATTATGCCTATGAGCTGCTATATGATGGGGTTAGGGATAAGAAGACACTTCAGAAAAATCCCCCAATCAAGAATTCACGTTAATCAGGGACCAGGTTATCAGCTGTTGACTAAAATATGTGCAATATGTGTGTAAGACCTCCTGACCTGACACTTGATTCCGAGGATAGCATAACTTCCATCAGATGCATATAAAAACGGTATAATTCCTACAATCTGAAACTGAACTAAATGTAAATGCTATTTATTTCTTTCTTTATGTAACTTAATTCACAAACAAAACAAAACACAGATTTTTTTTTTTCGTTTTGGAATTTTCAGGAATAGCACAAGGGATTTCAAATTCGAACTTAATTTTTTAAGTTACTTTAGCCAAGGCATTACGCATCTTTAAGCCTTTGCATTTTGAGAAGTGTTTTTGAGTTAATATTAACTTAGCAGATCGGAGCATTGTTGAATGGAATGTTGTCCCAGATGCAAGATTACCATTATTTACGTTTGGATGAGGAAACAATGAATGAGGCATCTACAAATGTGCCAGACTGCCCTGGGGAGTGAGGGCTGATATATATGGACAAATACCTATTGGAAGCTGAAGAATCCTCCATGATATTTATGTTATCCTAACCAATGTCTTTCAAAATAAATCCGATTTCTGTCTTGAACTCAAATAGTTTCTAGGTTTTTTTTTTTTTTTTGTGACAACATGGTGGTCGTCTAGGCCCAAAAGCAACACATTATCTCTAGGTGGGGCTATACCCAAGAGATCTTTAGCCAGAAGCCCAAGTGATCCATACTCTGTCCTGGACCAGGATCTGTCACAAAAGTATCCTAAACCACTAGCATGGTGAACTGGCTTTTCAGTCTTGTGATTGTGTGAATCCTTCAATATCATTTACAATTCATCGTTGTCAGACACAAGGCTCTTCCGTTTTGAGCAAATAACCCTGGTTATAACTTGAGTTGAATTAGTTTGTTTATTATTATTGGTAGTAAACTTCTCTGTCCCATTGTTTGAGTCAAACGTGATGGAAAATCAAACGTGAGAGGCAGCAATGTGGTTCAATGTACTCAAGTTAGTGAAGCATGTGATTTGTGCAGGGAATCAGGTGGAGGGCAGCACAGAACTTCAAAAACTAATCAAGCCCAAAAAGTTGTTAAAAGCCATCCCCAAAATCCTCATCGATGTGAATTATGAGACACATCGTGTCAGGAGAAAGGCGTGGAAAGCCAATCAAGAACAAGGCAAGTATTGATTATCTCCAGCTGCACGCAACTGTGTGATAACGACCACGCCCCTCAGAATTGGTTTTAATACAGGAACGGTGGAGTGTGTACATTTTGTACTCCGGATTATTGTTCCTGTTCTCATGGTCATAAAGAAACTTTTTCCTTAAGTTTTAGCTTAGGCTTGTTTATTGAGTAATAGCATTTCCAATGCATGGTATGTCCATATAAACTTTCAGGGCATTTTTAGCTGGGAAAATGGAGATGTATTCATTTTTTTTTATTCTCTATGGATAATGTTAACTACTGTTCTTTTGTTCACTTCCTATTGTTATCTACTAAACTTACCCCCTCAATTTCATAAATAAACGTTTTCTTTCCGTTGGAAAGGATTCACATGTCGGTGCTAGTGAGAGCAGCCCTGTATGGCGTTGGTGTGATTTGTGAAGTTGTTTGTGGTTTGTAATTTCTAACTATTGTTGAGCTACTCTGGCAAGAGTCAAGATGGCCGAGTTGGTCTAAGGCGCCAGTTTCAGGTACTGGTCCGAAAGGGCATGGGTTCGAATCCCATTCTTGACATGTTACCTTTTCTCCTATTTTTTTCCCCGACTTCTTGTGTGTGTCTGTGTGATACTGCAATCGTTGGCCCCAAGTGCTGAAGAAATGAAATGTTCGTTACCATCAAGAGCAGCCCAGAGGGCTGAACGTTGGCCATCATATATATATATATATATATAAAGCTTGGTATCTTATAACGTGGAAGACACCAAGACATCAACTCTCATGAAAGACAAGTTTGTATGAGCTAGATCAGAATGTAAACTCAGTGCCACCTGAATTCAATTGCCGATATCACTCGGGCGAGTCTATACAGCTAAGATGTTGGTGGTGCCCATTAATTTCTTAAACAACACGTGCGTGAGTGCTGTCAGAGATATATTTGCCTCTTTTATTGTTGCATGCCTTTTAGATGTAATCATCATCAACTTTTTCACATAAATTTCGGAACGTACAAAGAATTAGCTCAGTAATCACTTTTAACTTGCGTTCTGGCCTGTATTTAAAACAAAAAGGCAAAAGAAAAGAACAGTACGTGCTTTTATAACAGTCGTAAACACTGAAATGGAAAGTGGGGATCCAAAGGGGAAAAGTAGGGAGGTGCTCATAAATTAGAACAATTATTGTGAAGATAGTAGGAGGTGCATTATATCATATGTTGTTGATGAAAAAAGTTCTTCGTGTGAGAACATAAGCCCCAAAATCTTGATGCTTTAAAAGCCACCATTCTATTTCTCCATCTACATGCCGACCTCAATTAATGTATCCCCCACCCCCAAAAAATAAAATCACCGTCCTTTCTTTTGATTTTCGTTTTTAAATCTAGATGAATTAGATTTTAAGAAATTATCTGAATAAACCGACACATATGCTTTAAAGTTGTTTTCTTTTTGTTTATAAAAGTCTTTGTATACTTGTCGTTATAATAGTCTTTTTATTATCAACATGATTAGAAATCCATACTCTTATCAAATACGACTGATGTCTTCAGTAATCCAACTATTTCTTTGTCCAAATGTTTGAATTTTGAAAGAGCATTGGGAAAAAAAAATTCCTCTCTCTGGCTATGATGTAACTAACTTGTTATGATGTTTAGCACAATTTGTCTTGTTGTGAGAAGCGTCATATCAAATAGAATTTAGCTTGATAGTATATATGTATCTAGATAATTATAGAACTGAAAGAACTCACAAATTTTAGTCATAAAATTTTAAACCCAAATCTGATCCCACATTACTTATAACCATTCTCTCATCACTCGTTAACCTCATTGTTTACTCTTATTCTTCAGGGTCATGCCATTTCCATTTTTGAGAAAGTTGAATGGTTAATCATTTTTTTGCCTGTAATGAATGTTTAATCATTTTAATACGTACCAAACGAGTTTAATTTAATCGAAGAAGTTAGCTCCTGATAACATGATGAATTATGATTTAAATCTTTACTTAAATAATGTCTACACTAAATGATTGGAGTGTTTAAAATAATATTATCTCTAATTGAGAGGTATCTAAAGGAGTTATGATTTGGGTAGTATAATTAAGGGGGCGAGACGTCGTTTTCAGAGGCGATAACAAAGGTTTGACTATGGGAGCAAGGGAGAGGTCAACACAGACAAATGGGCTCACAAGAGTGCTGCGTGTCAGCCTGTTCTCGTGGCAAGGACCAAGGTCCCCTCCCATCCATACGATTCACACCTGGCACCCAAGCAAGAGGATACGGACAAATCCCCGCTTTCAAGTTAATTGTGGTTGCGTCATCAGGGGACACCTGGCAGGCCACCACAGGCTCTGCTTCCTCGGGGCGTTCCCATTTTCCTCTGGTGGGTTAGGCTCCCATTGAATATGCCCAGTTCTGAGACTGCCACGTTCATCCCCTACCCCAAGCCTCTCTTCACCTTCTTCTCCACGTGTGCGGTCACCACTCTTCCATGTGTTGTTCGTAACTCGAGGAATATATTTCCTCCAACCCTCCCCATTAAATCAGCTCTCTCAATTTTCAAATATAGATAGATAGATAGATAGATAGATAGATACTGATAAGATAGGATCAAGGGGAGAAAACGGGAAGGGATTGATGAAGACACAGAAAATAAATATGACGTTGGAAAGATGTTATGGATTCTAACTTAGAACTGTGAGTATAATATATAAGCGAGAGCTTTAATTTGAAGTATATATGGTGGAAAGCTGGAGGTTGGAAAAGGGAAGGCCAAGGTGGCTTTGGAGTTAGAGAGGTGAGTTGAATGGGTAAGTTTATTGCAGCAGTGGTTAGTTGAGTGAGCCGACGATAAAGAGATGGAAGAGTGGGTGATGAGCACGGGCGTTTGCCTTGCTTGTATGTGTGTGGAAGAGGCCTTTACTTGACGGCCGCTTAATTGGAATGGTGAGTGCATTAAGATGTGAATAGGATTGATTGCGCTGCATGCATACTGATACACTCCATCCATCCCCTACTGAATATAAGAATTCATTTCTAGTATTCATTACGAACGTACGATGATTAGAGGGAGTATTAATAGTGAATGTAACAGAAGCAAGAGACAAGTGGGGAATGGTGAAAGCATAATTTGTTGATGCATGGGCATTGCAGGGGTTGAGCATAGTGATGATGGAAGATGGATTCCATCATCATTGGAGCTCCCAAAGAAGAGAAGGGTCCAACTTTAATTTGCCCTGCACTGCCATTAACATGCATCGCATTATTTCTTGCTTTTGATTGGACTCTCCAGCCTCCCCACCTCCTGTCCCCATCTTCCCGCCTTCTCCGCCGAGTTAAAGCCTTCCTCCCTCCCCCACTATTCATTTACCCATGTGAACATCAATAAGATGGTTGAATGTAACCACCGCATTAAACAAAGATTTTAATAACAAAGTAAGCATCATTGATTTATTGTCGCCTCGACATTAATTCCCCGGTATTCAAACTTGTCATGCGTATGTACAATTAACCTACTCTGAAACCTCATTTCTTAGAACTTTAAGATTTGGTTACACTGCTCAACATTTTGCTTAGCTCAACCTACACATTAAGAATGCAGCGTTTTAATAAAAGCATAGAAGAACCTGAATGCCTATTGTGATGTAATCTGAACCGTACGTTGCTTTATTTTCTTATTTTATCAAACCGTGGTTGGCTCAAAATCAGTGTGGCAGCTTTTTCTTCCTGTCTCATTGCTTTGGAGTCGCACAGTCTATTGGACATCGTCGTTGCCTCTGGAAGTAAGAGAAGCTCCTTAGGGCTTCCTCTCTGCTGTTCAACATCTGCAGGGAGTTGCTTCATCATTTTCATATCTTCTAATACACGATTTTCCCATCCCTGTACATTTTCATCTGCTGCTTAATGAATCAGATTTCATTCAGGATTTATGAAGGTAATTACATCTGAACCGTCAAGATCTAATTTAAATGATCTGGATTTAATTTTTTAGAAGTCTATACTTTTCTAAAGAAATTATTTAATAAAAAATAAAAATAATCTCTTAATCATTAATTTTTTTTAAAAAATAATTTTTTATATAAGAAATCACTATTTTTATAAAAAAAATCAAATTTAAACAATCCAAATCTAATTAAATATCTCTACTAGATAAGAAATGTTTAGTTGGATGATCACCTCCTACTTCAGTGTACTCTGTCCTTTTCTTAAGGAATTTATTTTCACTCGGCCCAATGTTTTAATTGTTTGCATCCTTTTACGTTGAACCACCGGATCTTAACAGCACAACTGTCCAATCAAATGAGTACCTGCTCACCGCGTACGTATGTAATTGGCTTCTTGTTCTCCGCATTACAATCTCCTAACTATTTGTTTGTCCACCCATTTTTCACACTCATTTATGTTCCCACTGTCTCCCTCTTCCCCTTGGATTTAATAGTATAACTCACATCGGACGGTTAAAAGTTAAAACAAAACAGTAACTCGTTTTAGGATTATTATTTCCGAATTTTGGGCTCGATATGTATCCTCTTCTCATTCTTACCCTTATTATTTTATGAATTCATTAATATAACCTTATATTAGAACAGTGTGTGTGTGTGTGTGTGTGTTCCTTTTGTCTCCTTCCAGTTCCCTCTCCATGCCGACGAAGCCGAGTCAAAATTCCCCCAATCAATTTGGCCGTGATTGAACATTCTCTTTTCCCTCAATCGCCTCAAGCTCCAGGCATATCTAATCCAACTTCACAGCGTGAGTTAATTTTTTTTTAAGAAAACTTATTCCACTCCAATTATCTGTCTGTTTCCCCTTTGTATATTGGTAGTTTTAATCTTATTAGTTTCTTCCATTCTATATCTAATTCTGAATTTCACGTCCTCTGCTACGTGTGTCTCATTGGTTCCTGATCGTCCCTTTCACAATTATTCGTTATTCATTAACAAAATTATCTACAAAAAATAGGCCGATAGGATCAATAAATGTTAAACTTATCATCATCTAGTGTCAATGATATACATAAATATATATATTAAATAATGTTCTATAAAAGTCTGGCCCTCCTTAAACAACTACCCCACACTATACATTGAGACGGGAGATTTTGATACGTGCATGTGCGATGGGATTCAACCCAGACATTAAAGAAGATATCAAAATAAAGAAAATGAAAGACAGAACATTTACTGTTATGAAAAGTGACATGGTAGACTTTTATGTTAGTAATGAATGAGATTATTATATGACAATGATCATCAATAATCGTACACGTCACCTGAAAATGATTTTGATCTTTTTCATCTCTGTGGGTAAGTAACCACACACACTCACTCACTGTAGGAGTCCTGGATAAGATGGGATAAATTTCCCATATTTCTTCCTCATCGCTATATATATATTGATACCACCTTCCAATTTCCATCATGCTTTTTTAGTTGCTAGTTTTTTTTAATGAATTCAGTTAATAATTGTGATTTGCAAAATAAGATATCCCCACTTACATTTAGTCCCATGCGACATTCCACCCGGAATAGATTAAATCATGATAACATTATTAATAACGTCTTCAACCAATTAACTATTCTTGGTCAAAAGAAAACCAATTAACTATTCTCGTACCACTTGATCAGAGAATCTAATTGTTTTTTAACATTTCTGAGTTATAATTATGGTAATTATTTTATTTACCTAATCAACTAGTATAATGTTTGAGGTCGACGTCGCTTTCACGCACATATAGATATATACTATAATATATATATATAGAGAGAGAGAATTGCCGCCAATGTTGACATTGACAATATATGGATTATCAGCTACAAAAAATTACCGTTAAGAGTTAAAAACATGAGGTTTTTAATTTAAACTTTGGCCAAAAAAAAAAAAGGTGATCGATAAGCAGCTATGAGAGTTTAATATATTTCAGTCTTAAAAATATATGCATTTTAAATAATCTATAAATGCTTCACTAAATATATAAATGTGTTGTATTAAAGATGAAATATAACTTAACTATTTCAAATGAAACTATCATTGTGAGTGTTTTATTAATGAATGATATATAAGCATTTTTACAAGGATTAAAGGACAAAAATGCCTATGTACTATTTTGAAATGTGTACCTGACACCAAGTATATGTTTATCAACTCCTAAAAACGTGCAAAAATGCTACCACCGTTGAAGAAGTAAAACGTTGGTCACTTTTTAATTTTGTGGGTCCCACGCTAGCGTGTCATTGTCTTATGCTGTTCCTTTATCTCTCTCATCCTTCTCTCTCTGCCACACTTCTTCTCTCCCTCTCTCTTCCCTTCCTCTCGTCAACCTCCCCCTCTGGATAATTAGCGCAAGGACATTGTCAACTCCCTTGCCTACGAGGTTGATGGCCGCCTCAAAGGCCCCATCTACGGTGGCATTGGCACTATCGCTCTCCTCTAGACCAAGATGCTCGAGCTCCAGCATGATCTCGACCTCACCCTCGCTTGGGCTCGTTATTTCGCCACCTCTGACGCCTTCCTCACCTTCCCTTCTTCTTTCGACCACCATACCTTCCTCGCTCATCCTATTAGTCTGCCTCCCTTCCCCAACTCCTCTTCCTCTTGCTACAATGTCTATGACAGCTTCTCCTCCTCCTGGGTTTCACTATCCAGTTGACATGATACGCTAGATGATTTTTTTCAAACCCCACATATATTCTCAATTTTGATGTTATTAGTCCTTCGTGCACGATTTCCCCTGTGATTGTGGTGGTTTGTTGTGGATTGTTGGATTCAAAGAAAAAAAATCAAGAATAGGGGGCTATGTTATATAATATGTGCCAATGATATAAATAAAAAAAAAACTTTTCCCCCGAAGGAGATGAAGATTTATCACTTATCAGGGCAGATGATACCGAATAAATAATTCAGGTTAGTAATATACATATGCAATTTGTTTTAAGTATTTTATTTTTTTTCAACAAAGTGTATTAATTAGTAGCAATTCAAAACTGCTACAAAAATAGTGTAAATGGCTACTAATAACCATGGCATAAACCACTACAAAATGAACCGCTGCAAAACAAATAGCTGCAAAAAACAGTGATCCAAACCGCTGCTAATTCCTGCCAGACATCATATAAATACATTTCCACCCCTATTTCATTTCCTACTCTCTTATCTTTTCTCTCAGTGGCTTCCTTCTCTACGATTCAACTATTTTAAATATTTATATGGTTGTGTTGAAAAGCTTCTGATGATAATACTTGTTATAGATATTCTTCTTAACAATTTATCTTTATTGTGTATTTATTTAATGTTAATTATCTTTTTTTTATGCAATTTTTTATTTAATTTATTAATATTCGTTTTGCTGTACTAATATTTTTTTTTCTTTCAGGCATTTAAATCATTGCAGCAAACAATATATGTTATTTAATGACTAGTGCTTAATTTTAATTAATTATTCATCTATTATAAATTACTTTCTGTAATTGTAATAAATTTTTTTATAATTAAAAAATTATTCCGAATATAGTGAAATTTTTTTTAAAAATCTTTTTTTTTTTACATTAGTAGCGATTTTATAACTGCTACAAATGTCATCATGACAGAAATATGGCAGGATATTTTAATTTATGTAGAATGCATTTTGTAGCTGTTTTTAACCATTGCAAAATTTTGGTGGGAATTTTCAAATTTGTTTAATATTTGACGCTAAACCTATTTCAATTTCAACATTAGTAGCAGTTAAAAAAGCCACTACGATTTTTTATTTTGCAGCGGTTTCTGAGAGCGCTACAGTATTTTCTATTTCTTTTTCCGTAATTACATATTAGTAGCAGTTTTATTTCCGCTACAAATTTTGCACCGTCTCCGTTTGTAGCAGTTATTAAACGCTGCAAAGTAGTAACGGTTTTTTTTGTGTGCTCATCGGTTCATTAAAACCGCTGCTAAATCTATTACCATGGTGAGTTTTGCAGCGGTTTACTAAACCACTCCAATATCTCCTGCGGTGGTTGAAAACCGCTTCAATAATATAAAATAACCGCTACAAAATCACCATTTTTTTTAGTGATGGTATGAGTTTTTGCACGGCGTGGTAGTGGCGAGGAATATGGTTTTGGGTCTGAAAGTGTGAAACTGAAAAGTCAAATAGAGAGAGATAATGGGGAGGGGCAAAGGGTGGTGGGCATTCATTGTGCTGGTTATCCATAGGGGGGGAAGGTTGACGGAGAGGAGCGGAAGAGAGAGAGAAGTGCGGCAGAGAGAGGTGGATGAGAGAGGTAAAGGAAGGCATGCGGCAGAGAGAGGTGGATGAGAGAGGTAAAGGAAGGCAGGAGGCAATAACACGTCAATTAGTGTGGGACCCATCAAATTAAAAAGTAACGAACGTTCATTTTTACACCGTTTTTAGTAGTTGATAGGTATTTATGCATCTAACGATAGTATTTGGTGCCAAGTGCACATTTTGTAATAGTACATGGGCATTTTTATCCCTTAACCTTTTTTATAAACTCTCATTGAATCCCTAAGTATGCAATAACCTTTTAAAATTTAACTATCTAAATTTTTTATCTTTATTTAAAAAAAGGAAAGAAAATGACGTCCACATACAACCACCAGAATATGACTTAGTCTTAAAAAGGAAATTAAACGACTGTTATACTTAAAACTTAACGTCAAATCTGTAGGGAGTATTATTCAAGTGTTAACCTTGGAAGTCACGCTAAATCAATATATCTTAGACTGTTACGGTAGTGCTCCTAATTGACAAATCCATCATCAGATTGAACTAATGGGTCAGCGATGGGGAACAGAACCATAATTAAATTGTGATTAGGTAGTTAGATTAATTTCTACCAGAACATTTATGTGTACGTAATATCAGCAATGATACGAAGCTGTCAACCACTTATATATGGGATGAATTCTTTATTATTGAACTTCCCGCATTAAAATGAAATTGACGAATTATTCTGAACAAGCGTGCCTTAATTAGCTCCACATTCAGATGCGCTTTCATTTCGATTTCAATTAAGGATGCAAAATGCCTCGTCCTTTGCCAAATATGGAGGTTTGAAGACGAGTGATTTTCTTCATAGATTTTTTTTTCTTAAAAAAAATTTCAGAGCCCTCCATGTCAACCATATACCTCTTTCAAAGCTTATATTTTGTATTCATTAAAATAGTGTTGAGTATTTTGTATATACACTTTTCAGCCATGCCCATGGTATTGAGAAATTGAACTTTATTGATATTCTTTGTAGCTTTTTTTGAACTAACATGTTAATAACCCAATTCCATTTTAATTATCAAGTCAAGTTAAAGAAATTATTCATGAAAAAAAAAATAAAAAGTAGAAAGTTTGCATTTTATTGGCTAGGACAGTATTGCGGCTGAATTGTGGAGGGAGTGAGGAGATATCATCATCATCATCATCTTAGTGTCTCAAGGCATTTCCAGTGGCCAGGACTGTGTCGGTGTTAGAGAGCAGGAAATTAAGATATCTCCTCATAAATGTAATAAATACATCTATCACACACGAAACGCCCGCGCAGCCAGCCGGCTCCAATACTCTGATTTCTGTGTTATTAGCTTGCTGTGATTAAAGTTGAAAAGAATCAGTTCGAGGAGAACAATTATCTGTTAGTTACTTGTCAAATATAATGCACGATAATAATGCAAAAGTCATTATATAAATATATATATATATATATCACTTCTACTGAATTGGTTGCGATGAATATAACATGATGGAGAGCATGGAAGGAATAGTAATGAATTAAACTGAAAAGGGAGGTGCATAAATTTATGGGAGACAGGGGCCGGAGAAGAGAGGAGGACACGAGGGACGTTAATAGTTAATAGTAAAAATGAGAGGGATAAGTGGATATATATATATATATATATGCATGTATTAAATAAAGGAGAAGTAAATGGTTACTATAAATTAAATAATATAGAAAGAGATATCAAAATGAAAGAGAGGGTCAGTGTCATATGTGTTATGACGTCGTAACGACAGCTATTACCGGGGAAGCCTAATGCACACACCTTACTTACTCACATCTTATCACATGTATGTAGATATATCTCCTCTATTCAATGGATCTACCACTGATCTCTTCAACCCTCACTAACCCATCTCCCATTCTCTATTCAACTCATCAATATTATTAAGTGTTGTATGAAGTACACAAGTGATACACACCACTTTATCTACCCAACTTCTTCACAATAATATATCCCAATTTCTCAGACTCTTATACGTGTAGATTGTATATAAAAGGGATATGGGTTGTATAAGTAATAAAATGATTGGTGCGTAGCTTCAAGAGAGGAGAAGTGAATGGTCCCCTCTCACCACCTCCCCCCCCCCTCACACACACACACACACGAATAATTCTCTGGTGGAGAAAAATTCACAATTGCATACCTTGTTACAAGTTGTGTGCATGAAAGAGTTGGAGTTGATATAGATTTTAAGTTGATCCTGACACAGTAGACTCAAGTTATTGTTAGCTAAGAAAAGACAGTCAGTCTTATAAAGAGATGCCTTTTTTTTCTTTCTTTCTTTCTTTTTTTTTTTCCTTTTCAGTAGAGAGCTACTATTAAGGTAAATTGAGGAAAAATCCCTTATTAAGAATTAATTAGAGAATGAGATATACTTAATTATAAATGTGAAAATTCAATTGCATATTGTAAAAGTTTAATTGCATGTGTAAAATGTCTCATTTTATAATTAATTTTTTATTAAATGATTTATCTCTAATTTTCCCTTACTATTATTCACAACATGCTAAATGCAAATATTTACTTGCGAATGTTTATTTATTTAGTTGTTTTAAAGAAAAGGGAATGGAAGAGAGGGTGAGAGTATAATGAAAGGGGCGCCGTGAGGAGGTGAGAAAAGGGTACAGATAGGAGGGGAAGGCCCGTGGGGTGAAGCAGAAAAGTCAAACAACGTTGAAAACACTTGCTCACTAATCTCCCAACAACCATCACGAGGTCTTAGGTTTCGTCACTTCCTTCTTCTCCCAATCCAATCCCCCCCCCCCTCTCTCTGTTCCTGCAACTGAACATCCCACATGTTCACCGTTATGCGCCATTCACAAATCAAGATGAGCCTGCCCAATGAATTGGTTGAGACAATAATTCAAATGTCAGTTATATAATTGGGAATAAACAGTTTATAGTTAAAATAATACTCATTTGGTCATATTGGGAAGAATTTTTTTTCTCAATCTCATATTACGTGTAGGGTACAACCTTCCTTACAGCAAATCAGCCATGGGTACGACCGAATTAGGAACTGACGTTTTCATGCTGGTGCAAGTGAGGGGAGGGGTAATAAATGGTTTCTGGGTGCTTCCACATTGAATGTACGATTGGGGGGAAAACAAGATGGGCGTGGAAGATAGCGAGACATAGGAGGCATTCACTGCTGACTTTTTGCTCCTCCCTTGAGTTAATGCTGTTCTCTCTCCCTGTTGACTCTTCCCGGCCAGCATCAATCTTATAACCCTCTTACCTCTCATTAACCCCACTTCTTCTCTCCCTCTCTATATATATTTACCCCTTCCAACCATTTTCCTCCAAAAAAGCATCCAACCTCCTGAACTCGCTCTCTCCGTCAAAGCCTCTCTCCAGCCCCTGCTCCCCACACCCTCGCAGGTTTAGAAACAGAGGGGTTCATCTCTGGTTAAATGCATGTAATGGGAAGGCCACCTTGCTGCGACAAACTAGGGATCAAGAAGGGACCTTGGACTCCCGAGGAAGACATCATTTTGGTCTCTTACATTCAAGAACACGGACCTGGTAATTGGAGATCTGTCCCCACTAAAACAGGTCCTATATTCTCCTCTGCCTTCCCTTCCTCTGTTTTTTCTTTTTTGGTTCGATTGTGTCCAACTTATCCATCTTGGTTTGAATTTCAGGCCTGATGAGATGCAGTAAAAGTTGCAGGCTCAGATGGACCAACTATCTTCGTCCTGGTATCAAAAGAGGCAACTTCACCGATCACGAGGATAAGATGATCATCCATCTCCAAGCTCTGCTCGGCAATAGGTACTTCGAGATATATAATGCCTCTCTGTATCAGTCCAGTTTCATGTGAACCAATTGGAGAATCTGGATTTTGAACTTATTGTGGGATGGATGTTATGCGTACAGATGGGCTGCCATAGCTTCGTATCTTCCAGAGAGGACGGACAATGACATAAAGAATTATTGGAACACCCATTTGAAGAAGAAGCTGAAGAGGCTTCAAACTGGGAGCGAGGGCGACGACCTAGACGACGACTCGTTCTCACAGCCCAAGGGCCAGTGGGAGAGAAGGCTTCAGACAGATATCCACATGGCCAAACAGGCTCTGTGCGAGGCTCTGTCCCTCGACCAGCCGGCTGAAACAGACAAGAAGCCCTCCAAGCCCGCAATCCAAACATCCCCTTACGCATCAAGCACCGAGAACATAGCCCGATTACTCCAGAACTGGATGAACAAATCCCCGAAGGATTCAACTCACCAAGCATATTCACTGGCAGGAGGTGGCATCATGAACACGAGCACAACAGGTTCGAGTTCCTCCAGCGAAACGGCCACATACAGTAACAGCAATGTTCTAGATTCTCTGTGGAGCTTCAACTCTCATACTTCTCAACAATCTGTGTCTGTGGACGACAACTCCAACAACAGCATGTTCCAAGACGAGAGCAAACCCAGCTCGGAGCCGAAGCTTCCTCTGACTCTAATCGAGAAGTGGCTCTTGGATGACGGGCTAGCTCAGAACCAGGAAGACCTAATCAGCGACTCGCTTCTGGAAGAAACTGCTACTCCACGATTGTTCTAGAAGCAAGCTTAAGCTTGAGCAAGAACGAGGAGGGGTTATCCTTGTGAACAGTCAAAATCATATCATCCAAAGCTAAATAACGGATATTATATGTCCTAATTAACAATCGCATCCCATGAAGTGAGGCTCAAGTCAAGTGCTGGGTAAGGATCCTTTCCTTTTTCGCTGGTTGTTTAAGCCTTTTAGGTACCTCAACTCACTCAGACTTTGCCTGCCCTGGGACATCACATTTTCTTACTCTACAAACAAGCCTAAGTGTACATTATTATAGGTTACTCCCATATATCTTCCCAAGTTATGTACCAGATAATATGTTCTCCGTCGCCTGCAACTGTATTCTATGCGATAATCCTTTTTTTTTTGGTTTTACCCACCCGGTATCCGACTGCCCTTTACTGGATCCCTGGACTTCTAACTGGACCAGGTAACCCGAGGCAACCGACTAATCCGGATCCCACCCGGGGAGCCCTTACGGGGGAAAGGCGGTACCTATGGGACAGCCTCTTGGAGGCTGCGTTAATTATCGCGTCTGTCACCCCCCAGGATTCGAAACCTCGTCCTGAGGGATGCCGGCCGTAGCTCTTAACCAACTCGACCGAGCGCCCATTGGTATGCGATAATCCTTTTAGCTCTTATCATGTCAGTTTGTCCCGGCCCCCCCGGGGGGCCCCCAAATTCCTACGATATATATGTCTATACTTTAATCGAATCAACAAGTTCAGTATCCAGCGGTTATCATTTACCGGTGTCTCACCATTTGATTTTCAAATATACATATCAGCCTTTTGCATGTGAAAAGGAGTTGCAGTAGTGGGTACTGGTTGAGATCCACTTTTCTTTTCCTTTCCCTTCCCTCAATAACAGTTGAAAATAATAAAACAATTATTCATAAAGTAAGATAATAACAATAAATGACAACTAACTAGAATAGAAGAAGTTTTGACTACTTAAATATAATGCTTGAATACAATCAAATAGTCATGTAAAATATGGACATGTGCATTTGTTAGAGTGGCTTTCAAAATTTATTTAGATAAATTGATATAGTGAGAAAATTGGATGACCGAGGTGTTGTGCTGCATGCAATGTCGATCAGTAAAATAAAATAAAACAAAAATAAATGTAAATATTATCTCTATAATTTTTCTATTATTCCATGACTGCCCATAAAGAGGAAGAATTATTTTAATCAATAAATATATTGTAATAAAATAAAAATAAATGTAAATATATTATTATAAAATTGATTACAAATATATAATTATAATTTAAAATATATTATAAAAATTAATTAAATATTATAAAAAAAATATTATTATAAATAAAATGCATTTTTTAAAAATAAATAATACTTAAAAGCATATTATTATAAAACATATATATTATAAAAGTAATTAATGATGTAAATATATTATAACAAATAAAAATATTATTAAATTAAAATAAAAAAATTGATTATAAATAAAAAATTATTCAATTTTAAAATATAGTTTTTTATTTGTCATAAATAAAAGAATTACCAGATTAATTATAATTAATGTGTAAATTAAATATATTATTCTTAAATTCATTAAAAATAGAAATTATATAATTATAATTAAGAATATATAATACATATTAATTCACATTTTAAAATATATTATTATAACTAAAAATATATTATTAAATTTATAATGAAAAATATAATCGTAAATAAAAAATATGATTCCATTTTTTAAATATAATATTATTAATGCATTAATTAGAGTTAGTGTGTTTATTAATTTGTATAAAATATAAATTAATATGTAAGGGTAATATAGTAAATTACTACCGCTTCTTTATCTTCTTCTTTGGCGAATGAACTAGCTTCCCATCATCAATTGACATGTACACACCCACACAAGTGCATACGGTGTTGATCAGAATATATGATCGTACTCTTAATCATATTTAGTATTGTTAATCAATTCCCTGAGTGTGTGTGTGTTGGTTCCTTGAGGTGAGTGATGGATATTGTGGAAGAAAAAGAGAAGTGTGTATGGAAGAAGATAAGGAAGGGAGGAATAAAGAAGGAATATATGAGAGGCCGAGAATAGAGTTGCAGAACTGGGGATACGATATGAATGCAGGAATAGTGAAATGTGAGAATGAGAAGAGGCCATGTATGTCCATTGGATGGTGTCTTGGGAATGAGAAAGTAAGGTGTAGGTGGGTGGGTGGGTGGGTGTGTGTGTGTGTGAGAGAGAGAGAGAGAGAGAGAGAGAGAGAGAGAGAGAATGGGGAATCCATCCAACAAATAGGAAGGTAGGGAAAGTGAATTACCCAGAAAAGAGGGATGAGAGACATTCATGAGCATTTACATTCCATTCAAACGCATGGTAGCATCTCTTTGTCAATGGCACATATTGGCCCATCAATGACCTTTAAATGAATCCATTCGTTAGCATTCATGGGCCCATCAAAATTAGCATCCTCTTCCCCTTTTCATCTCAATTTTTCTCCAAAGCATGCTCATTGAATCAATCAAACATCTCACGTCTCATTTCTTTTTCTTTTTTTTTTAATTACCACCTTATCAAGAATCTGTGAGTTCGGTCACCGTAAGACCTGAGTCGCCGGTAATCCCCTCTCAACTAAGACCATTGGAGAAGCCAGGAGCCGCGTGCATGCGTGTCTTTCACATTTATGTTATTTGACCCCACAGGTATGTATCCACAAATTTAATTAATTCAAACAAACCATGGTAGCTCCCAAAGGTTGAATCCATTGAAGTGATCTGTCCCTCACAAATGGAAAAAAGATCCCTTAACTAGGATTGTTTCCATGACGGAAAAAGAAAGAGGGTAGGGTGGCTTTTGATTAATGGACTTGAAACTGGTTCAAGTCGAGCCCATGAAGATCACAAGGGCCCAATTCAGGAAAGACCAATTCCAGGCTAGCGGGGCCCGCATACTGAGCCCATTATGACGGCACAGTGTGGAGATGCTTTAGAGCCGTCGGCCTCAACGACGGATAAAGGCTACGGCTAAATGTACTACAAAAGGAGAAATGGAAAGAAAAGCCCATTTCAACATTATCCAATGGATCGTCTGTTGTTACAGAATCGTACTGCGATCTCCAAAAGTTTCGTCAATGGGAAATGAAGCAGGCATATATTGAAAATCTGTGATTGAATTGTATGCAATTATGAACACGACTTAAGAATCAAGGCCTGTGTTTTTTTACGCAACTCAGAATTCTGGAGAATCACATGATGCTATACAAATAAAAATTTAGGGCTCTATGTATATAACAACAACAACAACAACAATTTATCTGTTCAGATTTAAAATCTCAACAATCCATTAAAATAACATACATTACTTTCAGTCTAAACATATGATATCATTTGACCAAAATAACATAACTACTGTAATTGACCTGTAAAACCATATTTTTCTTGAAAGTCATGTACCATTCAGTATTCACACCCAGTTGACGAGCTGGTCATTCTTGATAGAATTTCATAATATGAAATCAATCAAAAATCAAGCCCATCTTTGTAAAATTCCGCTGTGCTGTATGAAAATTCAATCGAGAAACTCAAAAAGAATTATGTGCTAATAAAAGGCCTATAATTTTGTAATAGGTACTATAAAAGAAAGAATAAATATCTTTCTCCATGTGCAAGTCACCTTACTTATTGGGGGCCAAGATATTAATTCCTTCATCATCGTCATCAGCAAATTAAACCCTCCCAATGGATAATGATTCTTTATTCATATAACGTGTTGCTTCTCAAACCATTTAATTCTTGTGCTTCGTCGTATTGTGAGGTCGATTAGAAAATTAATAAGAACAAGAGTATATATTGTATCGGTTTGAGAATTTCAATCATGAACTGCCATCCATACTTCACCATACTTTTACACTTTTAACAAGCTCGTTTCCAATCTAATAACATGAAATTAAAACGACACATGCATATTATTATTTCCTCCGGTTTTAAATACATACATGACGAAAAATGATGTAGGGTGGTGATCAACTAATTATTACCACGCTAGGCTAAAAACCTCCATGTTTAGTGTTATAAGATGTGTCCTCTGTATCGTCATGTTAATTTGTGGTTTGATTCCCACTATTCCTCAGGCATTACTCTTGTCACCCAAATAATTAAAAAAAAAAAAATTATCACCGTGCTTTTGGTTTATATATCTTGCAAAAGTATATGCATAATATTTTTGTAAAGGAATTGAGGGATGTTTCTATGGTCTCAATAACACATTTAAGAATAATTAATTAATATACCTACATATCTGATGAGGATCTCATAGATGCTTAACTGATCCCATAAAGTAATATACTTTGCTCCTTCATCATCAGTGTGAATATAAACTGGTAGTGATCGAGAGAGCCGTCGAAAAGACATATATTAAGCAAATCAAGAAGAATCTCATTATGACAAAAGATTATTATATCTCCAACAACATACTTGACTGCTGGGGCTAATCAATAAAGTGTACTAGTAACACACACAAATAACCCATGGAGTATAAAAAAAAAAATAATTCTTATTACTTCTCTTCTACAGTTTTTCTCTATTATTGTAAAATCATGCATGATAGAGAAGAACTACTCACAGCTAAAAGGATGTAGGTTAGAGCCTCTTCCCATATGAGTTTAAGTGTGACTCAACTTATAATAGAACAGACACAGAAACTGGGCCCGATCTATTATGCGTTCAATATCAAATCAGGACCAATTCTTTAAAATAAAATATTCCAGTTGGTTAAGTAATGAGAATCCACACATCAGTAACTGGTAAATTCAACAGAGCTAGTCTAGCATTTTGTTCAATCAACAGTTGGTTCAAAGTTTGATAAATGAAAAGTAAAGCTGCATTTTGATTTGAAGAGTTCGTAAATCTAAGAAAGAATTATTAAAGTTGATGCCAAGATAATCAAGCACTAGCTAAAGGATGGATGTGACAAGTCAACGATAAAATCTTCGATATTTGATAAATCAACGATCACTATCCTTTTTTCTGGGTTGGGATTAAAGTAATTAAAAAATTAAGGACATGACACATTACTCAATAGCCAAGGTCTTTCAACTTAATACGTGGAGGCTAGAAAATTAATTATACCAATAATGGGCAAGCAAAAGAAAAACTTTCTTATGAAGCATGATGAGTCAGATTAGATACCCCCTATAAGTGGTAACTAATCACTGGGCTTTGACGCACATGGATGTTCTAGGCAAGAGAAAGAGACACTGTAACATGGAGAAAGAGACGCATCGATCTCCAATCAAAGATATTTATTAGCAGTTTCTTGGTCATCATACTAATAGAAATCCTCTCTGTATAGTTTTTCATTCTGTCTACGACAACTGACCTTTAGGGTTAGACATAGCTTTCCGCTTTGGAATTTTTCTCTTACAGATCATTCCACTCAGTAGGATCCGTCGAGAAAAGGCACTTGAGAATATATATATATATTTAAAAAACAAGGAACCAATGGGAGCATAAATTTATTACCAGATAGACCTCGCAAATTGGGTACGGTTGGTGAGAAGCAATGGGTCTCATCACATTATCTTCCCAAATGACAATCATTGGTGCTTTGCAAAGACGAAATTAATTCCATTCTTTACCCAAAAAGTGGTTCTTAAGTCGCTTACATTACAGCTATATGTTCATTGTTAGCTCCCACACAAATCATAACTTTTGTTATGTATATATCTTGTACCTTTATCTGCAAAGTTACGCCACACAATTTTTTTTAAGGTTTAGTTGATACAATATTTTTCCAACGTGTATATATATATTTATATATAGCATGCACTTCAATTATTTCATGGGACAATTGAGTGTCTATTCCTTTCGCAGTCACCGACAAACCAACAAACTGATCAGAAAAAAAATTGATTAGAAATCATAACTGCTTTGCTTCTTTTAACTTCATAACCATAGGTTTGTGCTTTTTGACTTCACCTAATAAACGGATCTGACCCTATAGACACATGCACTTGGTTGGCTATAGGTACACTTGTTTACAACTATCACAGAGGATTTCTATGTGAAATCAACATATTGAAATATTATAATGACAAAATCTTCTAGGAACTTCCAATAATAACTAAAGCTAATCAGGAGGGGACCGTCATATATAGTTTCAGTAGTACGATGGAAATGGGCTTGAGCCTGGCACGTGAGTGAAGATAATGTTCAATATACTTATGTATGTATTATATAATTGTTTTTTGTGTGTGTATGGGAATGAGGATGTAGAAAATGAGATGGAGAAAAATATGGGAGAAGCGACCCCTACAATGAAAGAGGAAAAAGCACCACACACTTCCAATATCATCGCTTCTTGGCCAAAAAGGACGAATTGGTATACAGCCAAGCATCACAGCACATAGTTTCAACACCTTCATAAATTCTGCCACGAGAAAACTGTACAAAGTTCACATCTCAACGCTGGCACAACTTATGAATTCCATTGTGTCTTTCAACCCCCCCCCCATAAAAAACAAAAACAAAAACCCAAAATATATATATCTCTATGTAGCTGGCAAAATGCTTTATATGAATGTGTGTGTGTGTGTGATCCAGCGGTTTCAGCTGATTGACCATTAATTAAAATCTTATATGTATACTTATTAAGTAATTATCAAATATTCACACTTGTTGTGGAGTTCTATATGTACACTGGTAATTCCTAGCCAGCGGTTAACCAATATATGGAATCAGATTCCCGCTAGAAGGAATCATGTGCTCAGATCCGCCAGGGCAATTTTACTTTTCAAATGGGAATACACTGTTTTGTGGATTTGAATAATAATAATAAAAATGACGTGCACGTTTATGATTGACAAGAACATGTGTCCTTGTCCTTAGTCACTTTCCCAAAGCGCACATGTTACTGCCCCCATTGTGTGCTTGTCCCTTTCTAGTTCCTTACTCTTTGATACAGTGATGGTGGAGACTCCTCTTGCCTTCTTGCTAGCTTGTGCATATATTGCTCATGGCTTAATTGAACAATCCATACCTTTCAACATCAAACCTAGCGTCTCAATTCCTAATTTTTCCTTAAAAAGAAAAAAGAAAAAAATGTTAACGCAGGCCGGTTCTTATATCTAAACCACACATTTCTTTAACTCTATTTAATTTCTGTCTGTTTTGTATTAGTTTCTCCCACACCCACATCTTGGAAGACCTGCGGTGAATGTTTGTGTCAGGTTCTATGCAGGGAAGGACATGTACCTTTCAACTTACCCATATACAGGAAATTATAGGTTTCTCACCCTTCGCTTCTTTTCTACTAATGACTTAAAAAAAGAAACGGTATCACGAAACACATCTCAGACTATATATATTTATATATCATAGCTAATTTGGTGGTGGCAGATATATGTATAAAAAGAAGAGCACGCATATAAGAGAATGATGTTGAACTATTGGGAAGGATATGATTGTGCTTGATTTGATATAAGGGAAGCTAAATAAGCTATGTGAAGGAAAATGGTGGATGTCATTGATTGATATAAGAGTTGTGGGGAAATGGTCGTATATAATAATTAGAATCTTAGGTAATTAAACAAGAGTTGTTGTCACAGTTGCGAGGGCCACAGCAAACCTGCCTTTTCAGTATCAGTTTGGACCCACTCCACTCCCAAAATAATTAATTAGCTTCTACCCATCGGTTGGTAACTCTGTACTTAAATAGTTTTAATCCATGAGTTTGACCAGTTAAATAAAAAAAACAAATCCCAGTTCAATCGCTCGTCACTCGTGTTTATATATATACACCTAATCTGCACAGTAAATATATTCTGATACTTAGCCACCACTTTGAAGTAATAGTTTTTTAAATTTATATATATATAATTATCTGAAACTTTTGAGGAAGGTGAGACATCAAATCGCAAAGACAAATCTTCGGTTGCTTACTATAATGGTCAAGCTAGTGAGTAAAGACACATGCTAGCTATTTCCTTGGGTTTTCATTTCAAAAGTTTTTGTCCGGTTCTTAATGATATATATATAGAGAGAGAGAGTGCCACTTAATGAGGTATATACATTGAGAATTTGCCTTTATTTTACGCTTCGAATAATAGACAAATGGATTATGTTTTTGTGGCTGTTGTGTGGAAGGGTCGTTTATAGAATTTTTCCTGGACTTTTGTTTATTACCTCATTAATCATCATAACATAAATTGAATCTTACTAAAAAGCAAGCTGCTTTAGTGGTAGCTCCTTTATCCTACCCCTTAATAAAAAGTTAGGCAAATTAAATAAAAACAGATTGATATGAGTAAGCTAAGTAACCTTGAAAACTCTGCAATGATGTTCAAACTTGTTTCTTTCATAGTGTGATTGGCATAAAAAAACAAATTAAAAGAGGCACCAAAAACCATAACACCACTCCCCGTCAGGGTTTGATGTGGTGTGCCATCATTGGCCGATTAAACCATAGACACTTTTGGGGCAGTAAGTGATGTTTTGTCTCTGTGCCTGTCCCAGAGGTTGAACCAATTGGAGGAGAACCAATTAAAAAAGTTGGTAAAATAAGGCTGCTCAACACAACACACACTACTGATGATGATCATCCTCCTTCATCATTCATCACTTCCAAAATCCCTATTTAATTTCCATCCCTTTGGACCTAGAGCTTGAGCCTACAGGGTCGTATAGCTTAGCTTCACCCCCCTAACCCTATATAAAGTTCCATGCTAGGGTTAGGGTTAGTCACCAAAGCACTGACTTGGCTTTAAGGCTTTTTCTGGGGCTGTGCATGATTCCGGTGATCATCTGTCATTGGACTCAATCCAATCACCCAACCATCACTGTTGCTCCATCCTATCCGTACATAAGGGGGAATAAAGTGTTGGGAATTGAGAGAGATATGAAGAAGAGACAGGTGGTTGTGAAGCGAGATGTGGCCAAGACTTCGTCGTCGGTGATGAGGAACGTCAGGTATTTGGAGTGTCAGAAGAATCACGCCGCTAACATAGGAGGCTACGCCGTGGACGGTTGCAGGGAGTTCATGGCCAGTGGTGATGACGTCACTGCCGGAGCTCTTACCTGTGCTGCTTGCGGCTGTCACAGGAATTTCCACAGAAGAGAAGTTCAGACCGAGGTTGTCTGTGAGTACTCTCCTCCTAATTCCGCTCGCTAGAAAGCTTTAAAGGCCTTTTAACCCCTCCTGAAAACACCACACCACAAAATTACATACACTATATTTTGTTGCCAAGGGTTTTGATTGGATTTGTGTTATCGAATTAACTGATTGATTTTGATGAACCTTTTCTTTGGGTTCTTTGTAAGAGTGGATTGATTTACCAAACAGATCAGAGACATTGATTCTTGTTCAACAGAAGATTTAAACCCTCTCATCAGGGTTTCTGTTTCTTTGAATGTTAATTATTATTATTATTTGAGTTCTGTCTCTCTCTCTCTCTTGTTCTTTCTCGCTTTTCTTCTCCCTTCTTCTTCACTCAGTCTGGAGCGGAATCATATCAGATTATCAGAGTGAGAGAGTAGTTAATTAATTAATTAATTCCATGACACTGATAATTTAAAAACATCTTTTTATATACTTGAAACCGAGCTATCTCTGAATATTATATTAGTTTTGCAGTTTATATTTATCAGAAGAATGAAGGGGGTGGGACACAGAAACTATCCTGTACTGTGAGTTGGTTAATGTATTATTCTCCATTTAAATTAATGTGAGCTGTCTGATTCTGCTTGGGACTATGTGCATTAATGCTCTCTGATCTGATTGGAGAATTATGTATATTGAGAGCATTATGCAATCAAGCTCGGTCAAGTTATATGGCTATGCAATTAGCCCTCTATGAAATGCCACACACACACAAACACACACACACACACTCACACACTCTCTATATATAAACAATTTGTCCATCTGTACGTGGTTGAAGCCTTGGTCAGTAGGTTTTGACTATTCCAAGCTTTTCTTTATGATTCTCTTCTTCCTATGATTTATTTCACATTCCCGAGTCAACAACATAAGGCATTTAGGAATTTGAGGCCTGTCATATATATATATATATAAAGAAAAATGTCACAGAAGATTTCTATTTATCCCAATCATCCTTTCAATAACATTATTATAGAAAGCCAGGTGGGGTTAAATATAGCTTGTTATTCCTTCCATCTTTTTTTCTTTTTTCGACTGGATTTTTTCCCTCTCTTCAATGGCAAGAAAACAAGTCGGGGCCTATATATCTAGCATTTGAAATATTATAACTCCTGGAAGGCCCACCTGTATCCAATCATGTAAAGGATATGTGATTTAAATATTACCGTATATAATATATTAACTGTAATTATGGTTGACTAATAAAGATTATGCAACAGAGTTAATATTGTAGTGGACAAGTAACCGACTTTCTTTTTGGTGGTGTGGCCAGTGGCATTGCTGAATTAAAATAATTATTGAAAGGAAAAGTTCAATTAATTCAACAAATTAAAGAAGGAAAGAAAACAAACCATATGTTAAAAAGTGGCGTGCTGCCCTTCCATCTTTGGCCTTTCCTTCTCATGGACCATGGGCTCTTTTGTTTACAATGTGCTTTGTTACTTGTGCTATATAAATTAATACACACACACACACACAAACTTTCATACTGATTATGAGTGCAAACCAGTGTGACCTTAAAGTACGTACTCTAAAATGCAGATTTTGCTCCATTAGGAAAGCCTGCAGGGAAAAAATATTTAATTGGTTATTGTAGAATGCTGAAAAATTCATGTGATTTGTTTACAACTCCAAGAGGTCAGGTTTAAGTATGGGAGAAATATTATTTCTAAAACAATTTCTTTCCGATATATATAAACTTTGGAGTTTGATTCCAACATATTGAAAGCGAAAAGACAAGGAAAAAGCGGCATCAGGTTCTGAGTGTGCGCATATTATAATTATGGAAGCTAGGGTCAGAGAGATTCGAAATGCAATGTGTGTTATTGTTTGGAAAATGGACCTACTTATGTGGCTCCATAGCCATTTAACGGTATGCATTTAAAGAAATAAAAAGAAAAGAAAATTAAAAATTTTACACCCGCTATTGTTCTCTTATATGTCTCTCAACTTATATATTGCTGCAAAAAGATCATTAATTGGGATCAAGCTAAGGAGTACCTACATTCATTGTGCTGTTTTATCTATGTACTTGAGTAATTGTGAGAGTTAGATTTAGAACTGCTCTCTCTGTCTCTCTGTGAGTACATGTATATGGCAATCACTAATTAGTTTGTGACAGAAAGCTTCATGAGGGTATTGTAAGGGAAGGGGGACCCTCTGACCTAGTGTGCAAGAGAAACTGATGATGGATGCACGTGAGACGCCCTTATTATATATATTTATATGTCTGTTCCATGCGTCTGGGGAAAAGGAAATGTGATTGCTTATCTGAAATTCAGGTTAATTTGTATGGCACTAGTTTCTCAAGGAAAGCCTTAAAATCAAATCCCAGTATGTCTATTTACATGAAAGAAGCAATAATGACGACAACCAATATGTCTCCCAATATTCATAGTGTTGAAGAACGAGAATGATTCGATGTTTGGATCATAGAGCTTGTTTGTTTTGAGGTATAGGACTAGGAAGGAAGGAAGAAAGGAAGGAAACCTTTGACGAACTGTGTCTATATATCAATAAAGCAGCAGCAAAACACACATATAGACCTGCTAAATTTGTTCTCTCCAAAAATGTACCATGCAAATGATGATGAGAAAAAATTGGTGTGTTTCGAAGTAGAAGAAAAAGGAATCTGAATGTATAGTGACTGACTGTTCAGCATAATGAGAATGGGGACCCTCCTTTTGAGGAGTGTCTCTCTCACAATTCGGACTCATTCAACCCAATTTTGTTTGATTCTCTCATCGGCTGCTGCTGTACGGAGATCCCTTTATCATTACTTCCTTCTTATTATTAATTGTATCAATAGCGATCCATACGGTTAGCTAGTGTAAGCCAGAAACAGCAAAATGCTGTAGCCTTTCATTTATGATGAGTGCAATTTAGTTGGGAAGAGCAATAACACATATACGGACCTTTTGGACCTGGTTTAGGGCCCTTTTTCCTGTGTTGTTGGCGTCATCCCTTCACGGTCCTACACCTAGCCGCTCTCTCTCTCGCTCAAATCAGTAAAAGATTAATAATACTGAATAAAACCAGCTAGAGGTTTCATTTCAGTGCTAGCTAGTTACTGTGAAGATCAATGTGAATAAATGTATGTTGGGATCGAAAGTAGCTTTGAGGGGTTCAATTCCCTTCTCACTAGGTCACCGAGGCACATGATCTTGACCTCTATATCACATGGACTTGCTCACGGAGGAGCCAAACCAAAATGTACTGTTCAACTAGGGCCACCTCATTTACACGTCACCTTCTCTTGGATGTATATGATCTGGGACACTTCGACAATCCATCAATAACACAATTCCCCCACTATATATGGCATCATTCTTATGTTCTTCTTACCTCTCATCTGTGTGGGTGCATTTTTTGAAACTTGATTCAGTAATTGTTGATTTAAGCACCTGTTTATGTCCAGTTCATTCTTATCCTTAGGTTTACAAATCTTAACTGCTTTTTGTAAATTAAGGCATGATTTCATAGGCAGCTTCTTACTTACTAAAAACTTCCACATCTAAACTTAGTCTCTCTCTTTTTTTATATTAGCCATGTACACATGCATACCAACAATTCTAACTTCCATGTAGTTAGATAATTATTTTGTAGAAATAAAAACTTGTTTACATTGTTCTTTTGGTTAAAAAAATATGTTTCAATTTTCATGATCAAAATAAACCTCCTAACTAGACCTTTATCTTTTTCGTAATAGAGGGATTACATCTTAGTGATGAAGGGGTTACATTAATATCTATTTATCAACATAAAACCAATAAAAAGTCGCCTTGTTTACAACCATAAACATCGCGACTTCAATCTCTGTACAACATTTATTCGTTACTTTTGCTTTGTGAGTAGTCTTTCAAATTCTAATAGCCGATGAATTGTTTCTAAGGACGCAAGTTATAAGCATATTAGTTTTGCTTTGCCGGGACTTGGAATCCATGGGAAAAGAATTTCAGAGTTTGTTATCTTTTTATAAACTAGTAATAACATAACAATGGACAAGAACGAATCATATTAATTTCATGCGCTAGCTAACTCGTACACTTTTAAAATGCTTAAATTCTAAAGTGGATTCATGAAATTGGGAATTAATTTATTGCCTTGCATTGTTGTATAATTTTATAGGGTTCAAATTCTATTCCTCCTTGTAACACTAACACTCGCACCAATATAGCCACTCAGCCAGACATATTCTATGCATAGGTAGACGAAATCTGGATAAATAAATTCCACGGTTTAGAATTTGTGAACGTTATTGTAGATATAGATGTTATTATTTAAATATGTTTATATTATATAAGTACTATTAGAATTTTATTTTCTTCGATTAATCGTTATTGCATGCCATAATAATGACGTCATGAAGTGGTTAACAATTTCTTTTTGTTGCATTACCCCTTTCAACCAGACAATGCCACAATGGGATAACTAATTAACTGTGGAAACAAAGTGATTTTATCTTGATGAAGTAATAATTGTGTCCGTATGAAATCACAATGCGAAAATTTCGGTGGAATGTCGTTTAATGATTGTCCGCCATTATAAATTATGCCGTTTTAATCCCCTAGGAGCAAGAAGCTCAGATTAGGTGGGACTCTCTTCTTCTTCTTCTTCTTTCTTCTTTTTTGAAGTTATAATGTGTGGGTCCCTTCAGCCCCAACAGATATACGACTCTGCCGCTTTATTATAAGTTCACGTATAGAGGAAATTTTTTAACTTAAATATAATTCCATTTAGAGGTTATTAACTTAGAATGGTGAAAGGTTTTTTTTTTTTTGTTGGTTAACAAGTCCATTTGATTACATCATATTTGAGTACTGTCATGCTCAACTGAAAATGACCCTCTTAGATATAAATACGGTGAGAGAGTTTTTAATAGGATTGAGTGTGAAAAAAAGAGGATGTAGGTGAAGTGTGTAACATGGTGGGTAACCCTTTTAAACTTTGTTAATGTGCAATGATAGAGTTGAGTTTTGTAAGTATATGCTCGTCTTAATAACGCCCGGGCCCACATGATTGGAAGCTTATGTGAAGGGGTTGACTCATTGGGACCGATCGAGTTGACCTAATCTAATTCCCAACTCTCAACCACCACACAATCAATACATCATGAAGTGTTAGAACCAATGTTTATTAGGAGAGTAGGAAGATTTAACAGTTTAATTATGCTCATTTGTTATGAGATCAATAGACATTGGCTAATACCCAAACCTTCGACACACACATATACTATCTCCAATATTTAATGTAAGAGTCAATTAAATTCTTTTAAAAAGATTAAAGAAATTAAGTCCATTTCTTTAAAGTATTTACATGCATGCATGTACGTACGTATGTGAGCGCTCCTGGGAATCAGAATTTGGTTGATTTCAATTCGCTTCGCATCGGCCGGGGCACTTGAATGACAGAAATGGGTCCAGCGTGAAAAGGCCCGTGAAATGGCCCAAGCAATGAATGGGCCCGGAGGTAAATGATCGGGTGCACAGAAGCGCACAGAAGCGTATGGTGGTTGAAAGCGATGTGAAACAGTGGTCACATGGCAGAGGTTCGTGTCGGTTGCAACATAGCGTGCGTTTCCATCAGAAGATGTCACCCTCCTCTCAACTGCCATCCCTGTCATAGACACTGTTCCCCCATCACAATTTGACTTATAGCCACCCAACTACAACGCTTGATTGATATGGACCCTTCATAAATTTGATATTCATGGTACTGCTCACTCCTTTTCATTTAAGAATCAAATTGATATTTTTTTGGAGAGTTTAATGAACTATGCCTATCAATTTTTTCAAAATTAATTTGTAATCATGATTAGTATATATATGAAACCGCTGTTCGTTGTTTAATAAATTGTATCAGAATTTAGAATCAAGTGATATCTTATGCAAACAATTGATAACATGATCACGCTTTTTTTTTTTTTGGGCATGTCCAGTAGGCGGTATTTGAGAAGTATGATTTCCCTTCTTATGAGAGAAGTTCGAGGAAGAATCAGAGAATGTTTTCATGTGTATGCCCAGCAAACGGGTTATTAATAAAAATATTTTAATTATTCTTTTTATATTATCATATATTTTATAAATTTTGTATGATCATTTATCTCTATCCATAATCGCCTCCTGTAATAAGCTTACTGTATGACCATATGAAAAGATAGTTATAATATTTTTATTTAATAAAGCACGAATAACAGTAACACTTCAGGAGTACGTCTCCTCTTGATTTATACAAATGTCCCAACAAGCTCTCGTCAAAAGAGATGGAGGAAGTGTGGTCTCATTACAACTAGAGAATTGAGGAAAGATCACACGTTGTGGGGCAGTGATATTTTTTTTTGCCAATAAGGATATTATCATTGAGAACAACATAAATACACAAATAGTTCGGATTACAAACCCACTAAAACAGCACTAAACAGAAAAAAACGAACAAAAGACACAAGACATAAACAAACAAAAGACACATATCTTCAACCCGGATCCACGACCAATAACTTTGCTTCCGCATCTAGCAACCGGCATAGCTCTGGTGGCGGTCGAGACACCCAATCAGAAGGGCAAGACCCAGCCAACGAAGCTCTAGCGACCCAATCGGCCACCATATTCGCTTCCCTGGGAATCCAAACACAAGAATGGTTCCTAATAACTTTCCTTGATTCCATGATATTCTCAAGGATGATTTCACTTCTCCAATCAACTGAAGAATAATTGCCATTCACATAATTAATAATAGTCTGGT